>LOJH01010423.1:0-27450 GCA_001685095.1 Ellobius talpinus
AATCTACTAAGGAGATCTACATTAGTGTAATCTACTAAGGAGATATACATTAGTGTAATCCACTAAGGAGATATACATACATTAGTGTAATCTACTAAGGAGATATACATTAGTATAATATACTAAGCTCTCTAAGAACAGATAAAAAAAAGAACATTTCTCTACCCTTTCACATTGTCATTACCTCAGAGCTCCCAATATCTTTACTGCCTTCCAATCCTTCAAACATTCAACCACATAAACTCCCAAATCATAGCTTTAAGCACAGAAAACACCCACAAGTAATTTTTAGGGGCAAAAGGATGAGCCACACACAAGCCAAGCACACCTTTACAGATGGTTCCACAGGTGTTGCCATTCCGTTCTATAAGCAACTAACAACTGGCTTCAGGCTTCTGGCCCTCATAAAACTGTGACTTGAAACTTTAGGAATGGAGACAGAAATACAAACCTTCCTCAGAATATAACAGTGATAACACTCTGTCCAGCTCAGCGCTCTCCTTACCATTTAAGATACCTAACTTGCATCAGTCTCTGGCTAACGATGGAGCATTTCTCCACTATTACAAGGCCAATCTTGTGGACGGAAAGAGGAGAAATGAGGAGTACCCCAAGGCAAAGCTGAGATAAGCAAGAGAGACAAAACCCTGTACACCAGGAATGCTAAAGGTGAAATGCAAGCCTGATCTGAAAGTTAAGCAGCTACACATGGCCCAACACTAGGGTGCAGGCTTAAGGGCCACACCGTGATCTGCTGAAGGAAGGGCAATGCGATCCTAGCATAATTTCTTTTCTACTGCAGCCTAAGACTTCCAGTGTTTAGCTCCTAGAAGACTCTAAAGCTAATATGCCCTATCTAACTGTGGTTCTTTGGATCAAGACATACTAGAATTGTCAGGGAGGAGATCATACTTTGAAAGAAGTAAGGCTAACATCTAACTCTACAGTGTTAAATGGGGTTTTATAAGAAGGCTACAAGCCCACTGGGTTCTAAGAGTGCAGAAAGAAAACAGAAAACAGTCCCCAGTACTATGCTTGGCCAAGAACCCATGCTCCTAACTGACCCTCTTCTCTTTCCCCTGTAAAATCAGGCTCCCTCTCCGCTCTCGCCTATCAGCAAGCAAGCATCATCTGAAAGGATCCCTTCTTTTACCTCACTCCCTTGGGAAGCTCCCATCTTATTCTTTGTTCCATGTTACAAAATCCTCCTGGGGAGGGTATATTTGAGCTCTGTATTTCCTCTCTCGTCATTCTCTCTAGTAAATCCTTCTTCCCCCATCACTCCACCAAAATAGCTCTTGCAAGGTCATCAATGACCTCCCCATTGCCGAAGCCCATAGTCATTTCTGTCTCCGTCTCTGTCCAGTTAGCCAAACTCTAGAGGGCTGAAACAATGGAGCATGCCTGGGCTTAACTCCAAGAACTCTTAGCTTGGCCACACCCACCAGGAGATCTCATACAAGCTCATGACCTTAAATAATATTTATACGCCAGTGGCTTCCAAATGCCCTTGCTCCTCCCCAGACATTCTCCTAATTCAAATTTATTTTCCAATACCAATAAAAATTCCCAATTTTGTATTTTTTCCTTGCTATTTATTCTTCATTGCAATAAACAGAAATTCTACTATCCTTTCAGACCAAAATTCCAAAAATCCACCATCACCAGACTTCTAGTTTTCTCTCTTGCCTCAGTCAGTGGAAACACACACTACTGATAGCGTGCAGCCACTTCTCACGTCCTCTGGCACCTGCTACCACCTGGAGGGAGCGATGTGACCTCTAGATTAGAAACTGCCATTGTCCCTGATTGTCTCATCTCTTTTCAGCTGCGGGTCATTTTCTTCCCAACATGTGGACAGATCATGACGCTTCTTGTTTGAAATCCTCAGACTGTGGAGATGGACTCCTTTACAGAGGAAGGTGACAAGGGAACATCTGACCAAGACAGCTAAGTATCCTGAAGAGCAATAGTGGATGGCTGTGCACAGGGAAGAGCAAGATATTGAGGATTGCAGGGACACATAAGCAGGAGACTGACCCATAGTCCACAGAAACTCTCCTCCATGGTGAGAACCATTTCTAATTCCTGCCGGATATACAATACTCATCCACAGAAGCCATGAATACAAAAGTGACCACTGTGATCATGAGGAATACTTAAGTCAGTTGGGGACAGGAGTTTAAAGGAGCCATGGGATTCCTAGAAACTGGGAAAGTTGGAGAAATGATAGATCAAATTCAACCTCTTTAGTCTTCATTTTCAAAGACAAATTACCTAGCAATAAATAAACATTTATCAGCTAGTAAAAAAAAGATAGTCTCTAGTTGAAATGGTAATTTCAAAGTCTTTCATTTGTTAAATCTGATGGTTTATGTGTATGTATGTATCTGTATACACACATATGTATTTTAAAAAGCAATAGAAGAAATAAAATGTGGGATTTAAAAAATTATAAGAACTCTTGCCCATATAAGGTAACAAAAAATAATTACATATTGAGCATTTGGACTCGAGTGAACTACAAGCTATTTTCGTCCACATACTACATTTTAGCTTTTTGCCCTCTTAGTTTATACAATATATTTTTATTCTACTATTTTAGACCAAACTAAAAAAAAGAAAAAGAAAAAACCTCTCCAATAGTCCCTACTTTATCCTTTCCCAAACTGCTGCTCTTAGAATTGACATGCATGTATGTGTGTTTGTTGGCAAGGGCTGAGTGACACACTAGAGACACAATATGCATTTAAGTTTATCTGCAATGGGCTAAGATATGAAACAAAGTCAGCATGAAAGAGACTCATGATAGGAAGGGAATTTGTTCTACTGGGAAAGAAAAAGTTATTTATGATCTCCAGCTTCCAAGCCTACCATACCTTCTTTCTAAATAACATTTTATCAGTACATATTAATTAAACAAGCTAATGGGTTTCATTTTGACATTTAAAAATATGGAATGCTTCATGAATTCCCACGCCATCCTTGCATAGGAGCCATGCTCATCTTCTCTCTAGTTCCAGTTTTAGTAGATGTGCTGCTGTACCCAGCGCCCACTGCACACTTCTTAGGCCCTGAAGGAATAAAGGAATAAAATAAAGGAAAAAACCCTGGAGATGCGCTTGGCAGCAGAAGGATTGTCTAGAACGTACAGGCCCCACGTTCATCCCCAGGACTCCAGAAACATTAAAAGCTAGCACAGGAAGCTCGGCACTTATCTCTAAAGCACTGGGAATTCAAGGAACAAAGGCTCAAGAATCCTGTTGCTAGCTGACACCGACTCTCCTGTGATCTGTAAACGGCCCTTCCTGTGCGAAACTGAGCAAACGGCAGTCAAAAGCATGTCTTTGTGTAACTGAAATTACAGACACACTTATATTCACACACACAATCATTGCTCAACCATATATGATGACTTCTCTATATTGGATTTGCGGTCGCTGTTGTATTGTCAGATATAACTTATACAGCATGCCTTCCTGGAAGCTGTAAATGAGACATTTAGATGCAGCCAAGTGAACAGAATAGTTTGAATTTTTTCCATCAGTTCCTGGTTAGACCTCCTCTTGGATAGACATAGAAAATTACCTGACCTATGACTGTGAAAATGTTAGTCTTCCTGACAACTGCCTTAATGGCACTGTCCCCAGAATCAGCCATGAATATGTGTGTCCTCCTCTTAAGTGAGAAGATGCAGGCAATGGCTCCAGCCAACAAGACTCGAGTTGAGCTTCTCTCCTTCATGGCACCTGTCCCACAGTTCCCGTGTCTTTGGGAAGTGACAAGTAGACATCTTGTGCTAAACAAAGTCCAATCAGGTCATTCTGCCTCAGGGAATCCTCCTTCCTGTCTTAGGAACTGTTCCCTTATCCACAAATAAGCTTTCATCTGAAATTGACTAGTGCCACTCAGAGAAGGAAAGGCTAAGAACTGGGAAAAGGTGACTCTAATTTCATCTGTGACAACGTGGTAGGGGTGATTCTTAAGACTGGCAAACAACTAGTTTGAAGGTTGAGGACACTGTTCTTTGGAAACAATATAAATACACAATACTAGTTAAAAAAAGATAGTCAAGGTTAGGCTTATTAGACTATCAAATTCTAAAAGATATTCTTAAGATATATTACTGACCCCCAAACAGTGTTCAATAGACATAACTCATTTATATATTTTTCACAGCAAGGGGAAACAGCAGCTAAGAGTGGCACCCCTTACTGTGACAGTAAAGAAGAGCAGGACCCAACCTCAAAACAGTGTGTGCATCAAGCTCCACATTCTCAGGGCAGAAACACGTGCCTTGGGTGACTTCATTCAGGTCTCAAATAAATTACTGAACAGGACAGGTTTGAAGGAAAAGCCTCGTGATAGTCCTCAAGATGCTGGAGGGCATGAAGACATAGATCCCAGAGCAAACTCACGCCTTAGACCAGCTGACATGGAAATTTTGAGTTTAGCAAGAATCCATGCCTTGATATAGAAGGTAAAGACACCCACATCAATCAATCTTTGCTCTCCTCATTCATGTGTACACATATGCACATGCATCCCTACATACATACCACATATACAAAGGAAAAATCCTAAGGGAGAGGAGAAAGGAGACCAATTCATCTGTGAAATCCCATGATTTGACGTGAGAAATCCCATGATTTCTCAGAGACCATCCCCTGAAGCCTCCTCCAGGCACACTTCTGTACATTCCTTGATCTTGAGCAGACAGACCATTCTCATTGCTGACCCCTGGGACTCCAAGGGACCATGGCTAGGTTGTCTTACGCTCCCAAGATCACAGTGCATTTATAGCAGTAGTAACAAGCTAATCCAGTTTTGATTTAAAACATGTTGGCTCAAAATCAAGTTCTTTTCTTCTTTGCAGAGTCCATGTTGATCTTGCAGCCCTGGGCTAGCAGGGACTGTGGGAGCAGGCTGTCCTTCAGTGTATCCCTGAGACCTGGCGCCCAGCTCTCATTTGCCCATCCCTCAAGGCTCACCTGCATATCCTAGCTCTTCGTTGCTTGCTTGGAGGCTAACTCCTGTCCAGATACGTGTGTGTCTTTCTATATTCTCTCTCCTCTAAATCACTGGGCCTTCATACTGTAGCTTGCATTAACTCCTTCTGCCTAGTAGTAGTCTTGGGGGTTTTACTCACCATAATACAAGTGACTGAGTCAGAAAAGATCAGAGTCACTCCAACATCAGAGTAAAGGGGTTGAACACAGCGCTAGCATAATGTCATCAGTAAATTGGTGACATCAGCCAGGAAGATTCTGAAAAGCCATCAACACCATCTGCTTTAAATGGATCTACACTTCTACACTCAGGTGAAGGAAAGTCAAGAAATGGGAAAAATCCTGAAACTGTAAAAGGTGCTATAAAATTGCAGTACATTTCACTTCAGACTGCATATGCAAAGGAAGAAGGCTAAGGGAGCGACACAGAGCTGGCCTTGCAAGTATAAGGATCTAAAGTCAATCCTCAGAACCAAGGTTAAAAAAACAAAAGGCATGTGGGTATATGTCTATAATCCCACTGCTGGAAGGCAGAGACAAACATATCCCAGGAGCTTACTAGGCAGCTGGTGAATGCCTCAAAAAACAAACAAAAAAAAGTAGATAGCACCTAAAAACAACATGTAAATCTGTCCTCTGGCCTCCACATGCACACGTGCGCGCACCCCCCCCACAGAGACACATTCAACTGCATGTTTACACACACACACACACATATAGACTCACATATACACACATACACACACATGAACACATACACGCATACAGAGAAGCATGCACACACATACAGACTGGCACATACACATATACAAACACACATGCACACAGACATAGAAACACACAAAAGGTGAGAAACAAAATCATAGAAATTATAACTGAACAATAATTCCCACTTTAAAATGAGTCTCACACTATTAAAGACAACACAGACTCCCCATGAAGTCAAGATGGATTAAACTTAGCATCCTTTTCTTAGAGGACAATTAAGTGAATTTTTTTATTAAAAAAAAACTTTGAACTGTTAAGTATGTTCAAACAGGAAGATTTGTTTGAAATTTTTAAAAATGCATTGCTCATTTGTATGACTTTGGAAATCACATCCCTTAGGAAAAAGTTAAAGACTCCAAGGGCGAGCATATTCAACTTAAGAAAAGAAAGGCTTGGTGAAAACTAATAAAATTAGCAAGAGAAGAACACATAAATGTGTTCTATGTGTCACTAGGATTCACTCGCTCGTCCTTTCAGCAAGCATGCGCAGAACACCAGTGATGCAGCAGGTTCTGTTCCCAGTGTGGGCTAGGTCCATCCCTGCCCTGAAACTTGGCATGCCAATAAGGAAAGACAAACAAGCCTTAAGTATGACAGCCTTCCCAAGGTGGTACACAGCCATCCTGGTGTTCACACTTACATTGTGTGGGGGCTAGAACTAACAGACAATAAGAAGTGATGGGCATCATCCAAGAGATTAGGTTGTAAAAGACCAGTGTCTTGCTTATACATTCTCCATCTCTCCTGTTTGCTTGCTGTGGTTAGGCCCCCTGCCAGCTTAGGAGACCCACCATGGAGAAGCCCTAGAGGAAGAGGCAGGTTCCAGGCACCATCCCATCAGCCACACAAATGGGCTTACAATAAAACCCCTTCCAGTGGAGCACTGAGAAGACTAAAATGGCCAACACTTCATGGTAACCTAGAAGGGACCCTGGGGTGCAGCTCTATCCAGATGCCTAACAAACAAAAGCTATGACAGAAAACATTATCATATTCAGACACTAAGTGCTGGAGTGAATATCTTACACAATAACATATAAATGATCTATTTAAAAGATGTCTTTTAAAAAAGAGAGCAGAATAGGCCTGGCGGTGGTGGCGCACGCCTTTAATCCCAGCACTCAGGAGGTAGAGGCAGGCGGATCTCTGTGAATTTAAGGCCAGCCTGGTCTATGGAGTTAGTTCCAGGAAAGGCTCCAAAGCTACGTGGAGAAATCCTGACTCTTGAAAAAAACAAAAGGAAAAAGAGTAGAATGGGGAAGAGAAACAAAAGTGAATTTTAAGAACAAGTATAATAAAGGCTTACATATAAATATTTACAACAGCACAATTCATATAAGTCAAAAGGTTAAAAAAAAACACTGAAATGTCATGAATTAGTGAACAGAAAAGCAAAATGCAGTATGCTTGTTCAGTGGAATCTTATTCAGCCATAGAATAAAATGAGCATGGGTGCATGCACAACATAGCCAGATCTAAAATACATCCTGTTAAGTGAATGCACCCAGTCACAAAACATTAGGGATGTGCCATGGCCATCTGAAGGGTTCAGAAACAGAAAGAAATGTAGAGATTTCCTAGGCTACCACTGGGGAAAGACTAAAGGCAACTGAAAATGAAAGACCTTACTGGAGGGTGACAGAAACATTCTAGGTCATGATGGGGGCTGTGGAAATCAGTCAAATGACTGATAATCATAGATTTATACAATTAAAATGTGCAAACTTTATGAAACCTATCTCAAGAAATAATTTTAAAAAATGAGGCAGGCAGGACATCACTGAAAATATGTTAGCAGAAATCTGAAGTAGGAAGGGTGTTCACTATTCCCTGGGGAAAAACAGACACAGAAACTTATGCAAAGTGCCATGGGAAGGAGCATGCTTGATGTGCCTGCATGGTGAGGAGGTGCAGTATGGCTGGAGCCCAGGATGATGAAGTGGAAGAGGAAGTAAGCAGATCCAGAAGGAAGGAGGCATCACAGCATCCACAGTTCATGCTATCCCTGGGGAGATGGATTGCAGCTTTTATGGGGGGAGGGAGGAGGGAGGGTATATGAAGCTTCTGGGCATAGAAGGGTTATAATCTGCTTTGCATCTCAAAATGATCACACAATACAACAAAATTATAAGCAGCAACTAGAGCTGGCCATGGTGGCCACTCCTGTGATCCCAACACTCAGGAAGGAGAGATGAAAGGACTCTGAGCCTAAAGCCGACTGGGCTGGGCAACAAGTTCTAGGTAACTCGGAGCTATATAATGAGACCTTGTCTTTAAGGAAAAGGTTGTGAACAAGGGCTTAGAGGCACTGATTAAGGAAGCATTTTCCACCGGATGGTGGTGGCACACGCCTTTAATCCCAGCACTTGGAAGGCTCCAAAGTTACTCAGAGAAACCTTGTCTTGAAAAAACCAAAAACAACCCAAAAAGAAGGAGGAGGAGGAGCATTTTCCTGGATGAAAAAAATTACTCAGCGATAGTCATTTATTCCTGTTCCTGCTAAGGCAAATGCAGCATATCCTATACTATGTGCATGTTATATAACACTTAACAATTTAAAAAAAAAACCAAAACAGAAGGGTTGGGGGGCACATGAAGGCTCCATAACCCACTGCATCCAGAGTAGCTGACCCCTCTTATATGACTGAGGCAGTGAAGGTGGAATTTGTCAGTGTCTTAAACTGTGACCTGCTTGGCAACCACATCAGGACCTGCATGGAGGTGTAGAGCATAGATGGTCCTCTCCCTCTCTCCCCGCCTTCTGATATAGGAGTCTGGGGATGTAGCCAAATTTTGCACACTTCTCCTATAATATTCTTTACAAATAATAAGCCTGATCACCATTAAGTTCTCTTATGAGAAAGTGCACAGGTGGCCTAAGCCATGTATCTGAGGAAAGAGTTAAGAGCTCAATCTACACAGACATTCTAAAGATCTTGTCTTTAATTTCATCACAAAGTAACGTCCCCTATCTCTCAGCACTTACCCAGTTGTTTTTCTTCCCAGCATAAATTTCCATGTTCTCTCCATACTGAGGCTCTTCCAGGAGTGTCTGGTACTCAAACATGAGGCGCGAGCTCTCGCGGAGGCGGCTACATTGAAACTGGTGGTACTCCTGCACCAGCTCCTTCACCACGAGCAGGAGGCACTCGGGGTTTGAAGGGTTCCAGGAGGCGAGGTGCTGAGGAGTCAGAGATGAGGACCAGTAAGAAACAATTTCATACAAATCCCTTGTCACAACTACACATCAAAGCAGAGGAAGGGAGCAATAAAAGCCTTCGAGCAAGACTATTCCTGATGGGCTGGGCACTCCGGAATAATGAAGAAAAAAACATGTCATGCCAACATGAGAAACTGAAATCACCTAAAAGACTGATTTTGACCCTGAAACACTGAATTTGTTTTCTATTCCTTTATGTTCTTTGTTTCTAACAGGAAGCATGTAATTCAACATTCTATGCAAAAGTAATTTAACTCCACATCGACAGACCACCTGCATCTGTAACCTCAGCTGTAAACAAGTGCTCTGCAAACAACAGCATTTCACAGAAATAGAAACATGATAGTATGGGCCGATCTGGGAAAGGAAAGGAAAGGAGAAGACACAGGGGAAATACATCTAGGAAATGCAAGATTTGGAGGGGGAAAAAGGGAGGGAGTGGAAGAAGGACTAGTAAGATCATTCTTTCTTTCCACAGTATGTGCTGAGTGTGCTATCTCCTGTTATGCAGCAGCCACTGGTCTAGACAGTGAAGAAAGCAAGTCCTTTGTCAAACTGAGACTATATAGCAGTGAGGACTACAGCAACTCCCTGACAACCTAGACAGCTGAAGCCATGGCCTTCCTTGACTAATACTGAGGTATCAAGGGTGCTCACCAATGCTTCTACAGAGTAAGTGCAAACATCGGCACAATAAAAGGGGACATGGTAGCATCTTCACAAGGTCCTGAAAATAGTCTGATGCCACAGATTTCTGAAGGGTCCCCAGGGATCTGCAGACCCACTGTAGAACCATCACACTACACTACATTAGTTTAAATACAGCCTAAGCATAGTCCCTAGCTAAAGGAAACGAACAAACATTGAGGTTGATGTCCTTGGTATCCATGGTTTCAACATTCATAGATTCAACCAACCACAGATTAAACTCATTTAGAAAACAATACACTTGTACTGAACTGATATTTTTCCTTGTTCATTATTCTCTAAGTAAAAGAATATGACTATCTATGCAGTATTTATATGACAGGCATCCTAAGAAAGCCATAGATGATGTGCACATATTACTACAAATACCATTGCATGTTATAGAAAGAATTGAGCAGCTGCAAGTCTTGGGATCCATAGCATCTCTTGGAATTGATTTCCCACATATACTCAGGAACAATGGTACTCTGCTCTGTTGACAGTGGGGAAGGAACAAGGCATTCCTTTAGTTGATAGGAGAGATGGGGCTAAGCAGACTCTCACGAAAAGAGGAAGAGCAAATGCTTCAGCATCTTACAATAAAGTAGGCATGGTGATATAAGTGATTTGGTCAGAAGAACACAGAGTCCTGCATGACAAAGCTCTTGACCTTGACAGCCTGAGATTCCTCTGAGCTATTCAAAACCTCATTAAAAATACTGACAGAATGTACGAACACAGACCAGAACTGAAAATGGACCACTACACAGCTTGCTATGTGTTTCCTTCAGAGATCATTCAATACACAACGTTCTGCTTTTTTGGGAAATCAAGTATGCCTTCCCAAGCTGCCTAAAGCAAAAAGAAAAGGTTTTAGTCACCTCAATTTCTACTTTATAAACTTTTCCATTTTTCTTCAGGGTTTAGAAAGCTGCAAGCCCATACACACACAATAAGATAAATTATAAAATCTTACTACCTGGCAAACATCTCTGAGTAATTTGAATTAACTTCAAGTCATTCATTCTAATTCTTAAATTCACAGTACAGGCATGCCAACCAACACCTCCTTCCTGTTAAAATGCGACCTCCCAATACCTGGAAATGCCTCTGACCTTGACCATTCAGACACACTTCACTGGAAACCATGCCCATCAGTGCAGGTTTAGACACACTAAGCTAGGTACAGATTTGTCTCCTATGGCTACATGACTGCTTTGTTAAATAAGCCATGCTGAGATCACTTTATCTGGGGGGAAGGGGATAGAAAATATAAATAGAAATAGAAAATAGAAAAGGTTTTAGTCACTCCCTAAGACTGAGTCTCCTGAAGACTAAGACATATTTTAAAAACCATGTCTAGAATACAGGACGCTCTGCTTTCTAATTCTCATGAGTAGTAAATACAGTAGAATGATCAAACTTCGGTCAGGGGAGGAGGCAGTGGTATACATTTTCTGGACTCTACAGAAAAGGAAGATCTAGATGTGTCTCCATTCACAAAGTTTGCTCTACCTTATTTTTGCTAATGAACCAAGGAAGACATCTGAAATGAAGATGGCGACAAACCATAGACACAGGTCACATATGTACTAACAAGAAAGAACACTACAATGGATCCTAAAATGAAGAACACAAAATACATCTGAAGAAAAATGATCGACTCTAGTCAAAGAAGACAGCAAAGAGTTCGGAAGAACTTAATTTGCCCTCACGAATACCTGTGACACGTTGGGACTGGGATGGGGTGGAGCTGCGGGGCTGTTCTTTTCAGAGACTGCTGAGCTGGTGGGTTTGGGTACTGCTGATAGTCAAGAACAGAGAGCACCTGAGACTATATAAAATGTAAAGCTGCACCTCCCTCAGTTTGGATACTGAATTATTCATGGAGCAGAGTCACAGTCATTTCATGGGGATGGTAATTCTCTGCCCCTGCTCTGGCCACCCTGTCCAGCTACTTCAATTCCAAGGCTCACAGAACACTTTGGGAATGTTAGTAGCATATGCTGTTGTGACAGGTCATGGCCTCAGTGGTCTTTGGAAATGACCAATGACATTTTGATTTCTAAGGGAAGAGGAACTGAACAAGCAGGAATCGTTTAAATGTCCGTTTGCGGGAACATACACACAATAACAAGAGAACTACATCTGCTATTGGCTTATCCGTCACAAGACCACATCACAGGTTAGCAATGAAAACCTCTATTATACCTTAACATACAAATATAAATATATCAATACAAAGAAACCAAATTTGTCTTAGATATATTTTCATAATTCCTTGAAATGCAACAAGTTCCTACTTTCTTTTAGCTAACACAAGATGGATGTGGTGCGGATGACAGGAGGGGCAATGAGAAAGAAGCTTCAGGTCTACACAGCATCTCTACTCCCTGTTCACATAAAAGCTCTCAAAATATTCACACAGTCCTGCAGCTGGCAAACAAACGAACAAACACAGACTGCAATACTGGAATCCCATCCCAGGCCGGTGGCAGTGCTAACGGACAGTTACTACTTGGGGTCTTTGTTCCAGAGAAGATTCAAGCACTAAGAACAAAATGAAGCACTTGAAAGGGAAGAGAGGACTGTGTACTCCTGTAGCACACTCACAGTGGAAGACGTTGGCCAGGCAAGCAATTAAACAGGGCAGTGGTTGCAGGCACCTAGTGGCTTTATTTTCAAATATTGTAATAACTTTCTTGTAGGCAGGGCTTAACGCATCAGAGGTTCAAGACTGTTGTTGTGACATTTGAAGTTGTTAGTTAATAGTCTTTCAAAGCCCAGTGGAGATGATTAGAAAAACATACAAATCTCTAAGATCTAAACAAATAGCTAACTAGACACCAATAAAAAGTCATTTGAGGGATTAATATGCAATAACACAAGCAGTCTAAGAATATAGGGTAGTTAGGCTCGGACACTCACTTGAGAAGAGTGGCTACAGGTAAATGGAATGTATACTGGGAGAAGAAGGTGGCTCATGACCTGTGTTCAGTGGCCACTGCCCAGCCATGACCAGAGTGCAAAGGAAGCACCCGAACCTTCTAAACCCACATGCCCAGAGCTCTCCGAGGTTCTTACCTGCTTCTTAACCAAGAACTGACCTCTCTGAGTCTGTATTCGAGGCTCCTTCTAAAAGGGATTTATTCATTTTATTATCTTTTGTGTATAAGTAATTTGCTTACATGTGTTTTAGGCTTCATGGGGGTGTCTGATGCCTATAGAAGTCAGACGAGGGCACAGATCCCCTGGGACTGGAATTCTAGCCAGTTGTGAGCCACCATGTTGGATGCTGAGAACAGAATTTGAGTGCTCTCCAAGAGCAACAAGTGCTCTTAAACAGCAAGCTCACTTCCCAGACCCTAAAAGGAGTTTTTATAATGACTTGCAAGATGGCACCCATCAGTCCATTCCCTGGCCTTTACTGTAAAATAGTAGCCAGTAAAGTCTTCTGGCTCCTAGTGTAATGTGATCTTGACTCCATTTCCTATGGACATACAGCCAGAAGACAAGATCAAGGAGAAAATATGCAAACATCTTAATAATAAAAAGTAACTTTTCCACGTGATTTTGTGATAGTACTAACAAATCTAGTACAAGAGAGAACACATAAAGAAAGCATGTCTGAACTTGACTGCAGTCTCCTAGCAGGCTTACCCAGCTACCTGTTTAAGAGGAACTTCCAAGGACCAGGGGCACTCTAGAGTACCTTCAGATATCTACCCCAAGGTGACGTCATGATGTATTATACTCCAGAGTTTCTCTCTCATCCAGTTTTGGTCTAGGATATCAGAACCATTAGTGCTGGAAAACTGGCTTAATTTCTTCTATGAGCAAGCAAGTCTTAATTCTAAAATATGAGAAAGTACACCAAAATTGTAGCTGTGGCTCCACTTAGAAAATTCAAAACTTGTATCGTCCTTTCTTGGACATCAGAAGTTGCTGTAGAGACCACCTTTCTGTGGCCCTTAAAAGAAGGGGACAAGGACACAGCCCCGTCCCACGGTGAATCTGCAGTTCAACTGGGTCTCTAGGAACCCACAGCAGTTCGCTTCTTAGGTTGCATTTCCTCCATAATGGATGGGAAGAAACAAGGGTAGCAGGGCACAGAGGGAAGAAGTTTCTGAGAGCTCCTCTTGCTCCACCCTCCCTCTCTCTCAGAAGCTCTCTCAAGTGGCACAGGGGTGAAGACAAAGGCAAGCATGCCCTCTGAGGAAGAGGCCTAACAGCATCCTTCTACAGACATTCTAACCACCGAGAGGGCGCAGCCATCTTCCCTACGTGTGAAAGAGCACAGCACAAACACACTAACATTCCTGAATGTGACAGAAGCACCTTAGATAGAATACCAGACTGAGGAGGAGTGAAGTCCATTTCTTCTACAGGTGTACCTTTTCCCATACAATTTTAAGGTGCTATCTTTTAAGTATAAAATCTGGTCAAGACCAAAATGCTCATTTTATACCTGTTTCTCAGAGAAAATACAAATTAATATTGGTGTTACATTTAATGTCAAAAAAATACCACTGTAAAATTTGATTAACAAATCCTCAACATTGGAAAAATAAACTTTAATTTTCCAGCACTGACTGGTTGAGGCTCTGACACACATGCCGCTGCCATTCACCTGGCTGCTAATGTCACACACTGCCCCATCCATGCTGCTCAGACCTGTGGGCAAGCCTGCAAGGGCAGAAAGAGAACTAGAAATGCGACTGCAGCTTGACTCCAAATGTTTTTCCTGGGGACGTATTGAATCTTCCAGGTTGCTCGAATATCATCCAGGGATGTGATTCTGAAGGAGACAGCTTGTTACTGCTTTTCCTGGCTGTACTACAAGAAACAACAGTGTGAGCTTATTTTAAATTAATGTGTGCTTCTGTGTTTCTTTACAAGAAATTAACTGCAATCGCTCAGTTAAAGCAAACACTTTGTGTTTCACTTTTCATTAGGAAATGTCTTCAGAATTTCAGAAGCAGATAATTCCCAATTTTAATTGCCAGTTTCTAATGCGGAGCAAATTATTTAAATCCCAATGAAAGACCCTTCAAGCTTAGTGAGCCTATGGGGAAATGAGTGTTCATAACTGAGAGGGTTCCTAACTGTTCTCTGATGGCAAGAGTATCATGGTGGAGTAAGTCTTTCTGTCTCTTTCATGGAGACTTTGCAACAGTGCGCAGCACGTAACAGGACAAAAAGCAACAGCCTCAACCAGACTGTTATTTATAACCACGGAGACATCTGCAGGCTGACACCTGCTTTCTGGCCTCTGCCCTAAATGACTTCCGAGCTAGACCAGTCCCGATGCTGGAATGACTTATTCTAGTTGTCCTCACCTTGGACTTAAAGATCCAGAGTCCAATACCTAAAGCATTTGCCTTAATTTGACCCGTCTCTTAATCCAAATCCCAAGTACAGACTTTCCCAGGCAACAGTGACCTGGTCACATAATTTGTGTGTATAAACAGAGGAATTACCTAAAAGGAAGCAATTTGAGTTCTTTTTGTTTTAACAGGAACATGTAACTACAGAGAAAAAGAAAGCAATATAAGCAGGTTCTTAACTAAAGAAGACACAAATACTGCCCAAGTTGTAAGAGCTTGTGTTGTCTTTAGTTTTCTCTTTAAAACTATAGCCCTTACTCATGTATACATATGATGTGCATACATACACTCAAGCATGCAAGTATACATAAAATTAATTTACAAAAAACTCTGGCCCTTAGACCTCAGTCCATTTGATGGTTATGAAACAAACATACAGTAAGTTTCCGCCCACTGTTTGATGTCTAACACCAATTCTCCCTCCTTCTGCTAACACCCACCCAAATTTCCTTAAGAAGCTACCCCACACCATTCTTAGCCATGGGTCTAGAATAAGAACTATCAGATAAAACCCTATAGGTGCTGACTCTCCATCCCAAATATTTCCTATGCACCCAGCCTCAATGACTAATTTAGTCTCTGTCACTCTAAGTAAGAAAGTGGTGATATGAGCAGCACAATGAGAAATGAAGGCTTGCCCTCTTCCCATAGTGGGAGAACGGAGCAGGAACTGGAGTAACTTACATTTACAGAAGCAGGACAACTGAAGAAATATGTGGTTATGGGGAATAAAGGTCAACACAAAGCGAAGCAAAGAAGAAATGAAATGAAAGAAAACTAGGTTCTTCAGTGGCATTATTTTGGCCACAAAACCAACATTATCTTGAGTCCAACTGCAGTCTCTTAGAATCCTAAGAGCTGATGAACTCCCTTTGCTGTTTTAAGACAATTTGAACCAGGTTTCTATTTAAAAGAATAGGAGCAGAAATTAAAGGAGGAAGAGGAAAAACAGGAAGGGCAAGAACAGATACACTAACACTGAAACTGCCATTCTGCCTTCTCTGAGAGCAAGGGAGAGGCAGAGAAACTCTTACCCAGCCATGTAACTAGTGAAAAGCCTTTAACCTGAAAGCAGAGTCACTTTAGGTACTCATGTTTTCCACCAGAGATAAAACCTGAGGGTCTTCTTCCATTCTCGGGGCAGAAAATCCACAAAAAGGATGGACATATTTTCACTAACCTTCCAATGATTATAATCATTTCTGTTATGGGAAAAATAAACAAAAGGAAAGAAGAATAACAGCTCTGCTTTTATAAAGTATGACTCATTTACTGAATTTAAATCAAAATATATTTGAAATAGGTAGCTAAGATGTTTCCAATCCTAGAGTTCTTCGAACACCAAGAAGGTATTTGTTTAGTGGGTAATAAAGACTTCCAAAGGAGCCAAGAGACCCACTAAAGGGTGTAAAGAATGAACTGGTTGAGATCAGATAAGGACACTTTGATTGCTGGCATGTAACTTGGGGTCATATATAACAATCTGCAGATAGCTATGCTCGAGCACAAAGCTTGGAGAGGTCTTCACTGACTTCATGGTCCTTTACCCAGGAGATATTTTTACCTTTGCTCTACTAGACTGGAGCACATCCAGCACGTACAAGCTGTCTTGTGGTATCACATGAATGCTGGCTACATGCCAAGCTGGGAATGTGTGCCTTGGAGCAGAAAACCTTCCTATCTTCTGCAAACAATCTCTCTCCGGAGACTTCAAATGGGCCCCACAAAGCAGCCACAGTGACTGCACTCAAACCATACATCAACTTAGCAGTGCATAGTGAGCACTGTTTAATGAACTGTCACTTCTTCAAACTAGTCAGCCCTCACCACGCCCCAAACCCATACCTCACCAGTTCTTTCAGAACTGTGGTGAACCTCACACTCAACCAAAGAGAAGCATCTGTCCAATGCTGTCATGGACAATTACACATTTACCCAGGCCAATTAAGTGCTTCAGCGATCTTAGGCAGGCTTTCCCATTCCAAGCTACCAATGTCCATTGCCATCAATCCACCACCAATCAAACAGAATGGGCCTCCTGTTTTCAACAACCACCATTTCTCGTTTCAAAACAATCTCTGCCAGGTATATCGGTCATGCTCCATGCTAGTAATCACAGCAAGTATTGTAGAAGCAGGAAAATTCGGTAGTCAAGGGAGTCACCTCAGTCTTCACTAACCAAAACAACCTGCCTTCTTGAAGTCAGTTGGATAGCCTTGGGTGTCTTCAGAACAACATGGAGGTATCTTTCAAAAGCAGGCTCATAGGTCCTACCACTAAAACATGGATTCAATGATCCCAGGATGATACAGAATCTATTCTGAGCCATAGTCTGGCATTTCATAGCAAGGTGGAAATTTTAAGCAACTTTGTAACAAACTATTGTTAAAGGCTCAACTATTTTACAATGATTCCTTAGACCCTCATACAGCTTCACTGTATGAGGCTGTACTCTCCTTTCCAGACTTTTCTGCTACTTGTCCCACATGTTTCTCAGGAAGTAAGAGAATTTGTGTATAGACAATGTCTCTCACAACCAAAGGCTTCTAGAAAGTATTAACTCCTGGAATCCAGGACTACCTAAACCTGGGGGAAGGGAGGAAAGTGGGCATGATATATTTCAACAATGGAAAAGCCAGACATGATAGCATATACTTACAATCCCAGTATTCGAGAGGCAGAAGCAGGAAGTCAGTTGAAGGTCAACTTCACCTATGTAGCAAGTTCAAGGCCAGCATCATCTATATGAGAGCCTGTCCTGAGGAAGGGAGAGCAAATCCTACTCTTGCTGGCTTCTGCTTCTCCCATAGCTCTTTATTTTGCTAAATTTAGCACCTCTTCCCATCTTCTGCCTGGACATGGAATCTTCCAGGCCTCTCCTGGGACCCTAGCATTTGGGGTTTAATAGCATCTATGCCCCGGGGGGGAAAGCACCACCTATGGTGTGGTCATTCTTAAAATGGACATATTTATTTGCATTTAATTTTAAATCATCATCATTTTACTCAAATATTTTTATGATGGCTCAAATAATATTAAAGAATCACAAAGCATTTTATAAATTGGTAGCTGTAGCCTGCAGGCATGCTTTCTTTGACCTGCACAGAATTTTTATTTGAAGAACTTTACACAAGGCAGACACACTTTGACAGGTCACAGTCCCCACTAATTCTCACAGCTGCTGGATCACCTTCCTCCCTCATCTGGTGACCTGACTGGCCCCTTCTGATGTCTGAGTTTACAACCCCTGTGGTTAAGATTTTAGGACATTTCTAAAGAGATGACTTAGTTCCTCCCATGGTTCCTTCATTTATGTTACAGGCAGTGGATGTTTGTTAGTTTTATGTTTGCAAAATACAACAGAAAGAAAAGTTAGGCTGAGTAACAATGATTCCTTAGACCCTCATACAACTTCACTGTATGAGGCTGTACTCTCCTTTCCAGCCTTTTCTGCTACTTATCCCACATGTTTCTCAGGAAGTAAGAGAATTTGTGTATAGACAATTAATTGGCAGCTGTAGCCTGCAGGCATGCTTTCTTTGACCTGCACAGAATTTTTATTTGAAGAACTTTACACAAGGCAGACACACTTTGACAGGTCACAGTCCCCACTAATTCTCACAGCTGCTGGATCACCTTCCAGAATTGAGCATTCTGTTCAATGAACCCAGTCATGTTCACCATGAGTGACTGACTTTCTGGGTAAGAATTACTAAGTCCCACTTTCCTTCAATGACACTGTTTCAAAAACTATCTGAGAACAGAGACAGTAGCTTACTCATCTCTGTGCAAAAGTTGTGTTAAATAGCCTAGATTTTACAACTTACACATTTAATTATTTTCAAAAAATAATCACCACAATTTATTACAAGCTAAACTAGATATATTAAAGAATCCAAGAATTTTTAAGGGTCAATAAAGATACTGAATCACTTGAGCCAACTTTATCTGGTGGCTATGAGCAGAAGTTGGCAAAAGAATACTGAACAGTAATTTTGAAAATACAATACTGCAATATGAGTAATCGCAGTCATTAATCAATAAAAATTTAGGCCATTTTAAAAAACAGTACCTTTCAAGCATTCAGAGATACAACTTATTTTACAAGGCTAGCACATGTAAAATAAAAATGCAAAAAATTATCAAAACAAAATGAAATATCATGGTTCAATAGATGAGACCTGAAGGATACAAAACAGCACATTAAATCATTTTCCAGTTCAAAAAAAACTGCATGAGATGTTGGTCTTCCTGTTTTTCATAAACCTTATAATTGTGCTTCCAGAAAACTACCAAGCATCTGCCTCTATGTAGCTTATTCTTCATCTTGGAGCTCTCACAAGGAAATAGAGAGTACACTGTGCCAGGACCACTATCTTCTCCAGCCAAAATCATTAAGTCTTGGAGCCAATTTCCTCTTGGTAAATTTTGATGAAACTCCTTCCATTTGCAGCTTCCTTACTTAGTGGTAATGGCTGCACATGTCACAAGCCAATATATATGTACATGTGTTTAACAATATACACTATTTATTTTACAGTACTATATATATCAATACACCCAGGTAAACACACTTCTATCTATGCAGTCACACATAAATGTGCAGTTCCATAACGGTTCCTAGAATCTACTGATGTGACTCTCTAGAACTACCATTTCTTAATTAAGACAAAGTCTCTGAGACCTCACATTCCTCTGGAAGCCAGAATCAACCAACTCTGGAAGCCAGAATCAACCAACTCTTCTATGCAGCTACAGCATAATGAGAAGGTTGGCTAAAATAATTCTAAGGCTTTACACTGTCCCTTAAGTGCTTCTGAATCACCAAAGAAAGATCTAATTAGGTTCTATTTTAGGGTAAGGGGTATTTTGTAAAAACTCAATTATGTTTTAAAACATAATGATCCATATATAACTTATACAGTAAATTTTTATGAGTCTAAATATTTCATTAATTGAGCTAACCTTATTTCCTCCTAATTACTCTTAAGATAAAACTTGTAATTTTACATCTCTCATTTATAGTATGAATACATTAGGTACATTATTAAAAAGACTGCAAATTAAGCATAACACATTTCCCATTATAGTATCTAATTCTTCAGTCCTTCAACTGCCAGCTTATTGATTATCTAGTTGTTGCTTAACATAAACTACATTTTATACAATTCATATTTCTGGATGGACTAACGTAATTTATTCTAAGACCATATGGTGCAGCTACGTTTTTAAAATAGTGAGGTCACAGGGGTTAAGTAAATAGAACTGTTTTAATAAATGACAAGTATACTGTACACACACACAAAACATCTCACTTTTCTACAAGAAGTATTATTGTAAATTCTAATCTATGTCATATATTATACACAATTGCCTAAATAAAGTTCTCAGAATAGCCATTTTACATAATTCAAATCTCTAGTGAGGGAAAGGAGGAAGTTATTTTTGTGTGATTTTGAACCAGAAGATAAAATATTAAGATATATATATACCAAAAAACTTATATAACACTCAGAGAAACAAATAAATGTGCCAAATTATACCATGACAGACATGGTTAGCAAAAATCCAGTTTTATAGGATGACTTTTTTCTGTTGAAATTTTATAGGATTATCTTGTTTTTAAACCATAAATTGCAAAGAGAAAAAAATGGCAAAAATATCTAAAACATCTAAGTTAAAAGATACTAGAAAAGGTAATAATCAATCACACTGTATAGATCTTGGTTCAAACAATTAGAAATCTGAACAATGATGGGCTATTTAAAGGGACAATGGAACAGCTGCTACTGTATTTCAGAGAAGGAAGCAGTATTCGGAGTTATGATTTCAAAAGGATACTTTTTTAAGTACCATAATAAAATATTTATAGAAGAAATGGCATCTTTGGGATTTGACTCAAAATAATCCAGCAGGCAACAAGTGGATAGGAGACTAGACAGGATAGAAGCCGGTGACAGGGTCATGGAGTTTCATGACACAATGCTTTATACTTACATACAAGCTCAAATCTCCCAAAGACAAAGTCTTCTCATAAGAAACTTGATAGATAAAATTAGTTTTTGATTTGCTTTTCTAAACACTACACTGATTTCTAGACATGCCTTGCTGAACATTAATAAACATGACGTGAAGCTAAATGATTAAAGCACTGTTACTAATCTTAATTCTTTAATCTGACTAAAACTACTCTTAATTTACCGAGCCTTCATTAATCTTTTAATTATAAATGTTATGAATGAAGGGACAGGTATTCAGCACAAAGCACCTGAAGGCCAACTTCTCAGCACAAGGGACATTTATTTGCACCATTTATTTGCCATGCTCAGGCTGGCTCGGTTTCTTTCACTAAACATTTCACAGGGCATTATTTTCTGAGAAAATCAAAACTTTCAAAACAGCATGCTGTGAAACAGCACAAGAGTTTAGGTTTTTATTTTAATTGCTATAAACAAAAGGCCCCAAAAATTACTAATAAAAAAGAGGGAGTGGTAAGGAAGGAAAGAGAAAGGAAGATGTTCTCTAGGCTTGTTTTAGAAAATAAAACTAGGTTAATGGCTAATATCGCAAATGAGGAGTGTCTGTGTTTGTAAGGCAAAGACTTTGTTTTGCTTATTTATTGTGATTTTTGAGAGAAAGCCTCATGTAACTCATATTTTTGAACTCTTGCTCCTCCAGCAATCCAAGCATATAAAGTCAATGTCTGTAATAGCCATTTTATCTTTTTGTTACAATAAAATGCTTATAATTTAATTGGAGCAGATTTTAATAGGTTTAGAGGAGTAGGAATGGAATAAAAGATAAACTAAATGGTTAACTTTAATTTTTAATAATAAATTGTTTTAAATAATAATTAAACTCGGTGGAATAAACTTTACTTTTTGAAAACAAAATTGCCACAGGGGTTAGCCAAGATAAGCTTCATGTCAGCACTGACAGCATCTTTAAATTTAATAAAATTAAATGTGTTTTAAAAACATGCCTTTAGATAGACAATGGTGCTTCACACATTTAATCCCAGCACTCAGTAGGCAGAGGCAAGCAGATCTCTGAATTCGAGGCCAGCCTGGTCTACAGAGCAAGTTCTAGGACAGCCAGGGACAAGCAGACAAACTTTGTCTCGAAAAACAAAACAAAAAACAACAACAACAACAAAATGCCTTTAAAATGCAAATTATATCAATCGCTACTCTTACCAATTATTTTCATTTAAATGCATTGTTTGTATTAATTCTTTAAGAATCTCATACATACACACAATATATTTTGGTCAAATTGATACCCCTTAACTCCTAATTCATTCTAGATGCAATCTTTACTTCCTTCAAACTTCCTGTCCTTTTTTTTTTAATTTTGTGTTGTTTTGGTTTAGTTTTAGTTTTTATTTATTTGTTTGTTTCTTAATAACTCGTTGTGTCCAATTTGTGCCGCCCGAATATTTATGGTGATGGGTTATCCACTGGTACCCAGGTGACCTACCAGGGACTACATCCGTTGAGTGGTCTTCCAGGAAGCTGTCAACTGCCCTCAGCTATGCTCCACAGTGGAATGCTAACTGCCCTGATCTCATGCAGATGACGAGAGTCTGCTAGTACTTGAGAGCAGCAGTTCCTCTCTTGTCCAGAAGACACTGCTGCACTCCTTGACCTCTGACCTCCCGCCCTGACCTCTGGCTCTCACAATCTTTCTGCCTCCTCTTCTGCAATTGTTCCAGAGCCTCGAAGGGAGGGGTATGACAGAGATGCTCCATTTATGGCTGGGCAAACAAATTATTTTTAATATCATAAAGGACTCCTTTGATTTTAGAAACTGATTAAAGATATCTAAAAGATTTTAATTTTTTTGAGACAGGAGAAAGACTCTTATTAAATTACTCTAGTTTGCCTTGGACTCACTCTGTAGCCTTGACAGCCCCTGAACTATAAGCTTCCAGTCTCAGATTCCTAAGTAGCTGAAATTATAGGCCAACACTAGGCCTAGCAATCCCATTTTAGAGACTCTAAATAATTAGCTGCCCCTCTTTTAAAAATTCTATAATAATCCAGACTTTTACTTTTCAATCTGGCTTCTTCATAAATGTTCTTGAACCACATTCAAGAATAAGTATTAAATGTGTTGAATGTTTTACTTATAATAATATTATAATTCTCTGGAACTTTCATAACTGTGTCAATTTAAAAACAGTTTTTTTAAAAAACATATACAAGGTCTACTGAGGCACTGTCAGGCGACAAACCATTCTGCGGTTACAGGATTACATCAGACCAGTGTAAGGGTTGAGCTGCCACTTTACTTTGCAGGTTTAAATATGTTGGCTTTCCAAAGCTTGTGTGGGGGCTGCAGTTTGGCAAAAAAAATTCTCAGCCGGATGCAGATAATTCCTCTGGAAAAAAAAATGATTTTATAATAGCTGAGATTTTTTGCTTTTAAAAATGTTAGAGAAAGCATACATTATATCCAGGTTCAATCTTTATCATACTTCCCCCCCTTTTTTCATGTGTTCTCCATGAAGCTAACCCAAGTACAGCAAGCTAATCCACACACATAAAGCCTTCCTAAATACAAAATCTCACTTCTCTCAATAGTTTAAAAGATCAAAAATCAAAATAAGCTACTTCAGTTACAAGAGAGAACGTAGGACTTTTCTGAAAGCATAGCCATCTGCTAAACTCTCCATAGTTAGTTCCATGCTGTCCTTGGTCATTTTTGCCTCTGTGCCCCATTTTGTTTCTGTTTTTACAGTGGAGTTGATGCTTTATCCATTCCTCGCAATAGCCTTGTAAGACAGGGACTAATACTATTAGGGTTATCAATTTAAAAAGTGTAAGCATTAAGTACCATACCCAGCATAATCTAGCTGGTGCAGTACAACTGAGAACAGCACTGTATCTGGGTCACTTGTGCTACTTGCGGTTCTCAATTATGGTCACATATTGGAATCGGCTTTCTGAAACCACTGAGGCCCAGTTGACTGTCAACTTGACTGGATTTAGAATCCCCTAAGAGTCTCTATGTGTGTCTCTGAGAACTCAGGCAGATAACCTGCCATAAAGGGGGGTTCAGAATAAAGAGATTTGAGGAAAAAGAAATCTGAATGTGCCTGCCTCGTGTCTTCTAAGTGTGCCTGTCACTGCTACTGGATTCTTTCCTTTTCTGCCTTCTAATGTGTACTCAATACCAGCAACACTCAGAGAACTTAAAGGAATTCAGCTGCCAGGACCACCTGGCATGGGGTGGCACCAAGCACAGTATGCTGGACCCACCCAAATCAATTAATTCTAAGAGACCACAGATGCCAGCCCAAAATACTATATCCAGCAAAACCTTCAATCACCATAGATGGAGAAAACAAGATCTTCCAGGATAAAGTCAAATTTAAACAATCTATCTATAAATCCAACCCTACAGAAGATATTAGAAAGAAAACTCCAACCCAAGGAGGTTAACTACACCAATGAAAACACAGGAAATAAATAATCTCACACCAGAAAAACCAAAAGAAGGAAAGCACATGTGCACGCGCATGCGCGCGCACATACACACACACACACACACAAAATCAACACCCATAACAAAATAATAGGAATTAACAATCATTGGTCATTAGTATCTCTCAATATCAATGGACTCAATTCCCCTATAAAAAGACATATAATAACAGAATGGATCTAAAAACAGAATCCATCCTTCTGCTAAATACAAGAAACACACCTCAATATCAAAGACAGACATTACCTCAGAGTAAAGGGTCCAAAACAGCTTTATTCATAATAGCCATAAGCTGGAAACAACCTAGATGTGCCTCAACCAAAGAATGGATAAAGAAAAGGTGGTATATTTATACAAAGGAGTATTACTCAGTTGTTTAAAAATAACATCATGATATTTGCAGGCAAATGGAGAGGACTAGAAAAAGATCATCCTGAGTGAGGTAACCCAGACTTAGAAAGACAAACATGGAATGTATTCACTTAAACTTTTAGTTGTTAAGTAAAGAATAATCATGCTAAATCCATGGATCCAGAGAGGCCAAGTAGCAAGGCAGGCTCAAGGGGGGATGCATGGATCTTTCTGGGAAGGGGAAAGACTTTACAGGTGGACTGGGGATGGGAACAGGAGGGATCAGGTAGGGTTGGGAGTTGGAGAGAAAGACTCCTGGAATTGGGGGCATTTTAGGGCAATGTGGAAACCTAGTGCAGTGGAAACTCCCCGAAACAAAGAGGATCCTAGTGAGGACTCCTAGCAATGAGGGATACAGAGCCTGAACCAGTCATCTTCTGTAATCAGTTAAGACTTCCAGTGGAGGGGCTGAGACATTAACCCAGCCACAAAACCTTCAACACACAATTTGTCCTGCCTGCAAGATGCACTGGGGTAAAGGTGGTATGAGTTTAGTACAATATCATTAGGAATCATTTCACTGACCTTTTTTAAATAATTTTTTAACTTTTGCCAGTCGTGTTTGGTTCTACCCTAGGTCTCTGGGCTCTCCAACCTCTGGGTCCTGGCCATCCAGGCAGTGTCAGGCATGGCCTCCCTCTTGTGGTGTGGGTCTTGAATCAAGTGACCAAAGTTAATATCAACTACAAATGTCTGATCAAAAGTGTAATACTCTTGATATCATGTGACAAAAGTGTCACTGAATGTGCTGGCTAGTTCACTGTCACCTTGACACCTCTAGAGTCATCTGGGAGGAGGGAACTTCAACTGAAAATATAGCTCCCTAAGACCAGGCTGTAGACAGGCATGTAGGACATTTTCTTAATTACTGATGTATGCGGAAGGACCAGCCCATTGTGGGGGATGACATCCCTGGGCTGGTGCTCCCAGGTTCTACAGAAAAGCAGATTGCAAGTAAAGATTAAAGATAAATGAACTAAAGAGTAAACTCAACGGGCCACACTTCTAGGACAAAATTCTCTCTCTCTCTCTCTCTCTCTCTCTCTCTCATCTCTCATCTCTCTCTCTCCATCCCTCCCTCCTCCTCTCCCGCCCTCATTTGTTTTGTTTTGTTTCTTTGTTTTGTCTGGGTTTTGATTTTTCTTTCAAATTTGTTTTTTTGCGGGGGGACAAGTTTATAAGGGCAGAGGGTGGATGCAAGGGGATGGGGAGATGAGTGGAATCGGAACACATGATGTGAAATCCACAAATAATCAATAAAAGTTAAAAAAAATAAGATTAAAAAAAAAGAAAGCAGGCTGAGCAAGTCATATGGAGCAAGGCAGTAAGCACACTTCTCCATGGTCTCTGCATCAGCCCCGCCTCCTGGTTCCTGCCCTGTGTGAGTTCCTGCCTTGCCTTCCCTAAAGGAGTTATGATTCAAGATACATAAGCCAATGAATCTTTTCCTCCCCTAGTGGCTTTTGGTTGTAGTGTTGTTTTTCACAGCAGAAGAGTAACTAAGATACTATATCATGGAGGTCTTCTACTCAAAAGGCCACGACCACAGACTCACCATGAGAAAACTCCCAACTGAAGGACAGTTGCCTAAACGGCTACTCCTCAGACCTACCAAGGCCAACAAAAAGAAAGAAAAATACAAAACGCTGTCCCCACCAGGAGGAGCCTGAACAGGAGTGAGGACGAAACAGAGTGTGACAGCTTACATGGATCCCACAATCACAAATGAACAATAGGAACCGGCTGAAGAGCACAGTCCAGGCTCCAGTTATAACAAGGTAGCAATACTGATTCACTGTTTGTCACAGGTGCATCATAGCACTGCAAGGTATCGGGAATAGGGGACAGATGGGGTACACAGGAACTCTCTCTAGTATCTCTGTAGTAATTGTCTTCATCTAAAGCCAAATGCTTATAAAAAAAAGAACCTTTCCTTCATGAGACCCTATAAGCCAAAAGCATACAAAGCAAGCTATAGGACCAACCTTACAATCTGAGGAATAATTAATTCAGAAATGCCGAGGGGATAGAACCAGTGGCAACCAACACATTCGTCTTTAAAATTAGGTAAGAATTTGACTCCTCCAAAAAAATGATTTATTCAAATGAACTTCATAACTACTTCTACAAATACATTTAACAAGTGGTGAAAAATTAAACTCATCAAAAACAATTCTGGCCTTCATCTCAACTCTCCCATTCCCTCAAGTTCTCCTCAACCCTCCCCTTCTCCCCTCCTCTTCCCATTCTCCTCTTCCTTCTACATAATCGAGATGGAGGAAGGACAGAGATGAGAGCAAGGAAAGAGATATCTTGATTGAGGGAGCATTATGGGGTTAGCAAGAAACCTGGCTCTAGAAAAGTTCCCAGGAATCCACAAGGATGACCCCAGCTAAGCCCCTAAGCAATAGAGGAGAGGGTCCCCGAACTGGCCTTGCCCTGTAGTCAGACTGATAATTATCTTAAATATCACCATAGA
>LOJH01010424.1:8782-27450 GCA_001685095.1 Ellobius talpinus
GGTGGCTCACAGCCATCTGTAATGAGATCTGGTGCCCTCTTCTGGCCAGCAAACCTGTCAGTTTAGAAAACAGATGTTAAAGCTTTCTCATAAAAAAGAGTCAAAATAAATAATGGAAGCAAGAATACAATAAAAAGTATGCTTGGTTATCTTATTAATGCCCATCAAGTTTTTCCCCAAACCAAACTCCAACATAGGCAATTTTGAAAAAAATCATGGATGAGAGAGGAAAAGAAAAAAATGGATTATGTTAAATTGTAACGGAGGTTATAGTTATTAAATCACAGTGAATTTTATATTAAAAACCTTCCTAGTATGGGACAGAAGTAAAAGAGAAAATAATATTTTAATATGTTTAAAAAAAGGCTTTTAAAAAACCTGTCAAAGTAAAGCACAAACATTGAATAGCAACATCTCAGGGAAGCAATAAAGGCTTCATAATGAAGATGGAGGCATTACTATGCTTATCATCTTACTGGCTTGATGTCGAGTGAGTTAGACTTGCCTAACTTAAGAAGCATAAAATCCGATATATCCCACAAGCTCCTGTGATTAGGGAAGTCTTCTGCAGAAGGCCCTAGCAGTCAGCCCTAAGCATGCACAGATTTAGAAACAAACATTTGAGATCAGTTCTTTATGGAACTTAGATATAAAACAAGTCAATCGCAATGCTGTTATTGACTCCATTGTACAATTTCATTATAGATTAATAAAAATTTCAACAACTTAATACAGATACAAAGTTTGATTTGCCCAATATGAACCAACATGCAAAATTACCCAATTATATGCAATGTACTTTTTGACAATGGAGGCCAAACGGCACTGTACAGCCTTGAGCTGGAGATTTCTCTACAGTAAACTTTGCAGCAACCCCCTCTCTACAAACCTAAAATGTCCAAAATCACATACTCAGTGAAAGAAAATAAGACAGAGTAAACAAATGTGCTAAAGCTATAGGTGTAAGGACTTTATGCCTTTTCTAGTTTACAGTGAGAAGCTCAGGAACACACCCAGGAAAGAAGATAATGTTCTCTGCTGCATTTCTGCTTTATCTAAAAGAATAAAAAATGTTTAAAAACCATATATAGCAGATCAAAACCCACAGTAATGGCATCATTTCCTAATACTTAAAAGTTAGCTAAAGAATTTCTAAATAAGGCCAAGTAATAATAAAGCCTGTAAGCTATCAGTCTCATGAGTTTTTACTATGCTTATGAATTGACTTAACCAATCATACAGGACAGCAATGTCTCCAGGTAGAGAAAACAGACACATACAATATAAGGTATGTTTGGGTTTTGATTTTCTTTTTGTAAAATTTGATTACAATAACACACAAATTTCTTTACAAAGTTATAAATACTATTAACACAAGGTCAACATCATGGTTGCACTCTAAACAAAGGAGGAGCTCATATTCGGTTGATAACACTATGGTTACATCTGGCTGGGAAGAAAAGAGAGGTGTGAGAAATGTTAAAATTTTATTGAAATTCTAGAACCTGGAAGGATGATACATGATGATGACATAAGATTGTAAAGGGTTATAAAAACATACTAATTTATAATCCTTTGCAATATAGCTAAACTGTTTGCCATACATGTTGTACCTTATGAGAGTAACCCAATTACTGGAGAGTCTGAGGCAGGAGGACTATAAATATGAGCCTAGCCTAGTACACATGAGCTAATCCCAACTCAAATAATAAGCTCACACTCACAAACACATGCACACATGCACACACCAACCCACCCACAAAGGCAATATATTTTTAAACGCTAAACTAAAAATTAGCATTTATGAAGAAAAATTTTGGATTCCCATATCATCAAGAGCAGCAATTGTAGAACCTATATTATAGAATTTTTATTACTTAGGAAAATGATCCATTAAAAAGGACCATGGAAGCCCACAAGCATCTGAGTCAGGTGAGCATTAAAAATTGTAAAATGGGAACATATGCTGATTTGATAAGCTTGAGAATAACCTTAGACCTTCTTCCACTTGGTTCAAGGACAAAACAAAACAAACAAACAAACAAAATACAAAAAAAATCCTATTCTCTAAGTCAGTATTTCTCTCTGCAAGCATTTAGGAAACCAACTTTCTGCATATCGCCCATATACAGGCTCTGAAAATTGAACACATTCTGCTAATGAAGTACCACCTTGCATATCTCCTCCAGCGTCACTCCTGCATATTTGACTGCAGGAAAGTGACTGCAAACCCTAAAGCCATGCTCAGTGTTTGAGAGAATCAGTTACCCCGGTGTCTCCGGCAGCAAAATCAATTCATGCGCTCTGTCACTGTTAGAAAGAACTCTCTAACATGCTGTCAGCGCTAAATTCTACAGGATATCCCCAAAGTCAATTGCTTCTTGTATTCGGAATTAAGATAAAAGCAAATTGATTCTTCTCATACACATACACAGAGGGAGCATGAGAAAAGATACGGTTTCAGTCTCCTCGTTTCTTTTCCCCCACTGACAGATTTCTCTTGCCTTGCTAATGTAAAGTCCTCAGTAATTGAAATTCTTGCTATGACATATACTTAGGCATAATCAACAGGAATGCAATTTCCATTCTCGCTACCTTCCATGATAGTAAATCAGGAATTTATTTATGAGCAAATTATTCTGGGCACATTAAAAAATGAATAATGTAATTCTTTGCAATGTTTTAACTGACATGTCAGCTAGGTTACTGAGACAGTCATGGTTTTGCCATATTTTCCAAACACCAGTGATAGTAGTAATTTGTGTTCATTTTACTGGAATTGAGAAAATTCTTAATTAGTTTAAAATTCTCTTCATAAATCTTTTCGTAAACTATAATCACTTAAGAGCCACAGAGAATGCTTTAAAATTCAAACAGATAATTGGACAGTAAGTAAAGAGTGACATTCACATCCAAAAGGTTTTATTATCTTCTTACCCAAGATAATACATTAATAGAATGTATAAAATTCATAATAGTTTTCAATTTTTAAAAATACCTTTAGTAGATAGATGCTTTTAAGACAGTTATTATAAGTATTTAGTATTTTTTGATGTATAGAACTATATAAAATATCAGGCAGAGAAGTCAAATATTTCTAAAGAAGGTAAAACTCATAAAAGAAAAGTAGAAGCAGATAAATATTAGTTTTTACAAGTCTTGTTATCATTCATAAATACATATTAGATTATGATAAGCATTTTATCATTTATAAAAAGTTAACATACTTTAGTGAGATATTATACAGTCCCCAGTAAATTTTATATACAATGTATATGTACATTTGAGAGAGAGAGAGAGAGTGTGTGTGTTGGGGTGGAGGAAGTCAGAGGGACCATTTGGGACATGGGACACTACACTTCTCTGGCAAGGAGAGCTGATACCTAAATACAAAGAGCATGTTATGAAGATGAAAATATTGATAATTAAATATATGCTAAGGTTGGTGGGAAAATGTATTATTCTTCCCTTTTTACTTTTTATCTTTTAATAAATTGGCATTTTATTTTATTAAGTAATTTTTTTCATTTATTTTACACACCAACCACATTTTTTCCCTCCCTCCTCTCCTCTGGTTCCCTCCCTCCCACCCATCTAGATCCTTTCCTAGCTGCTCCTCCTCTGTCTCAAGTACAGAAAGGAGCCGGCCTCCCATGGGTGTCAACAAAGCATGGCACATCAAATTGAGGAAGGACCAAGCTCCTCTCCCTGCATCAAGACTGAAGCATCGCAACATGGGAAATGAGAAAATGTATTATTCTTAAGTCTTCACAGAATATGTATCATTTTATTTGTGACTATGAGGGCAGCACTAAACCTTGTTTGATTGTTTGCTTGTTTAATTATAATTTTGAAACTAAATATTAGAATTTTAGGGAAGAGAGCAATAATGATTTCTTCAGTTCCAAAATGAATTAAATATTTATTAATGCTTTTAAAAATTTTGTGAGATACATGCAAGCTAGTCAGATTCTAGATTAATCCAATGTCTACTCAAAGAGTCTATAAGATGATTGAAATCTACCTATTTCAAAGTATGGTATAGAATTTGTCACTGTAAGTAAGTAATCATCTTATTCTGAATTAGATATTATGGGAGAAAGAATATATAAGATTTCTAATAACATCAAAGTTTTCCAAATTATACTTAAAAATGAATCCTGGTATCAAAACTGAGAAGGATAAATGTTTTCATAAAACATCATGAGATATTTATATATTAGAAGAACTTCTGTTTATAAAGTAGAATTTGAATAAACTGTTAACTTTATAATGCAATTTACTAATTGATTTTTAATTGATAAGTTTAAATATGTGCTGTTCATGGAAAATATTAATTTGAAAAATTAAAGTTTTAAAATTTGTTTTAATGGTTATAAATTTGAAAATCATAAAACTGACTATAGTCACTAAACCCTACATATGACAAATTGCTCCTTATATCCTCATATAAATCTAAAAGATTTTCTTAAGTTTGCCAATACAGCTTTAAATGTATCTTCTCAAGTGAGAAACACAATAGCATTTATTTCAACAGAACATTTTTCCTTCAGGACAACAGCCTCGAAACATGAAAATGATTAACTATTTTCGTCACTCTGAGATGTTTTTGGACTAGTCCAGTTTTTTGGACTTGGTGAGGAACCGTGATTTTTCCCCTGGAGGTGTTTGCCTCACCTCATTTTGAGATTCTGAAAACCATCCAAAGGAAATGTGTGCAAGGCAGCTGAGATTTTGAGCAGGAACAGCACTTGCTGGGAACATACTGCTCTTGTCATCAGTGTGAATCCAATCAAATGACACTGGATAGAACGTTTTAGCTGGAATTTCATCTTTGAGATCTCTAAATAAGTTTTAACTTTAAAATAGCTACTGATTCTTCAAACCTTGCTTAGTTAGTATGTGCTCAGAATTCTACATTAAAAGGATTTCTTTCTACTACTTTATCAATGTTTCGTTATGAAACTCAACAATTTAGCACTTGAGTTTTCACTGGTATTTGTGAATTTATATATGACATTTATGACATATATATAATGTCATATATAAATAATATATATATATAAAACATTAGAAGTATGAAATACATTTGCCCTTGCAAGTAAATGGACCCTGTCCATCTTACGCCAATGTGTAAGATAGTTATCATTTGCACTCACTGTTAATAGGATGTGTAGCAGGGTGGGGCTGGGACTCAGCAGAAGAGAGCTTGACTCAAATTCATGAAGAACTATGTTCATTCTCCTGTATTAGCAAAGAAGGTGACTTGATGAAACACTGACTGCTGATTTAAGCTCCTTGAAAACTTTATTGAACTCATCATCTTTGTGTTTCTGAGCAAGTTCCCTAATAAGGTTTAAGTGCAAGGAAAAGTGGTTTAAGAGATCTTTTCGTACACCTTTCTAATATTTAATTATGTAGGAAAGTAACTTTGAAATTGCAAAATACCTGAGGCATCAAGTATGTTAATTACTATTACTTTTAAATAAAAAAGGATACCTTCAAAAAGGTATGAAATGATACCTTCATACCGTTTTTTTCTCATTGCATTTCTGCCTCTTATGTGAGCACACAGGCCTGGAGACTAGAGAGTACAGTCTCTCACCAGACACCAATATCACCATCAACTTGATTTTGTACTTCCTGAAACTGTGAGAAAATTTATTAATTTTGTTAAATTATTTTCTTCTATTCATTTCCAGAAAATTTGTAATAGCAATATACATGAATTAAGCTGTGCACTACACTTGTTTCCCTCAAATTTCCTTCTCAATTTGTTAATGCTGCTGTAGTATGGTTATAGATACACTAGTGTGTCTGAACAAACTATAACTTGCAATGTTATATTTTTATATGTATGTAAAAACCAACATAAACATTGTTATTTCAAACATTTGAGTCATTTTCTGATTGCTTTTAATTCCTGAAAATATCCCCACTAATAATGATGCTAGAGTTTCCTGGCTTCCATTTAGGGTTGGCATGTTAAGAAGGATATCGATGTTAGCAAAACAACAAATAAAGGCAAGGAAAAGGGCTGGATAAACAACAACAAAACTAATAATATTTGTCATCAGACAAGAAAGTGTGGATGGTAAAAGCATGACCATAATTGTCATATGAATGTATGAAATTGCCAAAGATACAAACCAAAATAAAGTAATTAAATTACGATATATTTAAATATTATCTTTAATTAATAAACTAAATTATAAACACCAGTTCTGCTTCCTAACAGTACATAGTGACTGAGTTTCAGAGGCAAAACCGAAGATCCATCTTAGTTTGAATGCAGGTCCTTAAGGGACAGGCAGCTGTGGTTGGAAGTGGGGCACTGTACCCCGGCTCAACTGCTGCTTCCATGCTTCCCAGACTGGTTCAATTGTGGCAATCCTTTGCAAAGTGCTTTTTTTTAAAAAAAAATACTATCTATCAATTTGTCTAAAGTATAAATACCGATAGTCTTAAAAATTATCTTTACTAAGAGTCTACATATACAATTTTACGTATTTTCTAAGTACATTCTTTTCAATAAAGCAAGTGTTTATTTAGTATGGGTTAAAGGAGCACAATGATAATACAAGACAGATACATGAAAGTGACAAAAGATATCGAAGTTGAGGAACTGAATGTAACCACTGCGCTTCTGTGATTTTAGGAATGGACAGGAGATTTGCAGAGTCTCTGCAGTCATAATTGAGGCTTGCAATCATTTGACCTTCAGATGGGGCAATTACCTAGGTTAATCTAACCTTTCCAGAGATCACTTTAAACGCTGAGTTTTCTTCTGGTAGCTGCAGGTGAATTCAAAAAGATTTCAAATGCAGGAAACATAAACCAAAGAAAGGCTTTCTGTTGTTGGTATGAAAAAGAGGGAGTCCTTGCCAGAGAGAGGAAACTGCGAGGAGCCTTCCAGAAGAGCCAATTCTCCATGCTCAGTTCCAGCAAGCTACTTTGGCACCAGAGGTCTGTAACTGTATGGTGCTGAATTTATGGCTCCCAGAACTTCCCTGCAAAAACCTAGCCAGAATAACACATCAACTTCGTCTGTGTGAAAACCTACATAGCAAATTCAGGATGCATTTCATGACCTTCTGAACATCTGTCTACACTGGATGATATTGTTATTGCTCCAATAACCTCCAAATTTGTAGGAATCTACTAGTCTAGACATCATTGAGATAGTAACACCAAGAAATGTGTTATATAGCCTGCCTGAAATCCAAGCCATAGAGAGGCAGACGTGAGCTGATGCATTCATGTTCTATCTACACTAAACAGGTGCAGCCTGCTCAAAGAGACAAACAAATAGCAATAAAAGACAAAAATACAAACAAACTGCTAATATAATACAGTGTTGGTGACAAAAGAAATGGGGATATGTGGGGCAAAGGAAAATTGTGGATGCAAAGATAATTTCCAGTAAGAGAGATTATGCACAATGCACACATAAACAAGTAAATAAACCACAGTATTTTCAAGAAGTATATTGAATATATAATTATCCTCTAGGGTTAGAAGGAAAAGCTGCTAGTACATATTTAATTAAATGAGTACTTAATTTCTGATGAACATAGTTTCTCTTTAGTTATTAATTTTTATGAAACATTGAAAATCACATCAAACTCATATTACTAGTTCATACTAAGATTGAAGGTGTTGAGGTGGACTGTGTCAACAAAATTGATTCCCAGGTAAAGGTGATTTGGTGACCCCAGTTCAATCCCTGCAACTCACATAAAAGAAAACAACTAACTTCCAAAATTTATCTTCTGCCTTCCATTTGTGTATACTGACAAACACATATAAATAACCAAAAACATAATCTAACAAAATGTGAAGCTGTATAGGAGGCACAATTGTGCCACAATGACAGAGGCTCATACTTGAAGGGACCTGATCATGCAATCATTCAAGTTCAAAGGAAGAATGAACAGTGACTTAATTCTTTCAGAGGTCTTTTCAGAGGTCTGCCTGAATTTGGTGTCCATATGGTTCTTTATGACAAGTTCAGGGGCTGATCTTGGTAGACTTAAGCTTCCCAAAAGAGGCACCATGGAGAGGAATGGGCAAAGACTACGTTTTCTAATGACTTCTTGGTAGAAACCTGCAACCCAATAATCACATCTAAACTCAACTCCAGATACATCACTCTTGACAGATAGTACCCATTGGGTTTTCTCAAGACAATACATGGAATTTAATACCAAACCCATTAGTCTGAACTACTCATTCCCTTCCTTTTGCTGTTTCTGAAATCTTTGAAATTTTGTGTGTGTGCTTTTTCAATATTCACTATATGTACAAATTTGGGGTGGAGGAAGGGAGTTGGAAACCAATGCCAGAGCCTCATGCACACTGTACTCCTGCCCTCCTAATGAGCTAGATCTTCTGTTCTCTTATACATATTATAAATATCACAGAAAGATGCATGCACATTTCACAGTTGGTCACCATTCTCTCCCAGCTGAGGGACAAGAATTCGTTCTGAAAGCACAAGATTTGATTATCTTATCCTTAATGTTCTATTTTAATACATTTACATTTATTTTAAGCAAGCATGTACTCCATGAGAACAGTGAGGTTGATGAAATATCACATAGATATTTTTGGGGGAGAAAAAGAACAAATGGATCATCTAGTCCCCAGAATTGCTATTTCTTGCTGTGACAATAGTGGCAACTATTATCCTGTGAGAACTCTTGCTGTGACATAATGCTTCAGTGACATACATCTGAACTTGAAAAGAAGGTAATTGGACAATTTGTTATCGCTGCCAACTTTTAGGTCTGGTAGGTTTAGAAACCTGTTCACTCTAGCTATGGTAGTTAACAACGTCTTGTAACTACCTTTTCTAACTGTACTACATCACTCATAGCAATGAGATGAACAATACAGTTGAAGGAAGGCACGTGTCATACTCTGTCTTATTTTCTTGATGAATGTATTAATTATGAGGTCTTTTTATATGTGACCTGTATTGTATGAGAAATTATAAAAACATAAAATAATGAAGAGCTGGATTGCACATTATGGAAATCTGCAAAGATAAAGTACTACCGATGTATAGTGTAGAAAGTCATAAGAAGGTAGGGCTAAGTTTCTGGTTTATTTTTAGAGATGATCCCAAGTGAGTAAGGGATGCTCAAGTGTTATAAAATGTTTAGCATGTATCAATGTGTTTCCTCTTTTGTTGGAGCTGAGGGAATAAGTCACATCAAATGGAGTAGCTTGAGATTATACAAACCCATATTAAATAGTTGGAAATTTTCTATTTAACTGTTGCAATAATGCAAGCATTATTTAAACTCAGCAAAGTAAAGCTTTCATAGTGTTTCCTTATATTGCAAATGGCCACTTGAATATTGGGTACTGTTTTGAATTAATGGCAGAATATGATCAGAGGACAGTGTCTATGTGAAAACAGAACTATTTAAATCCTCTTTTACAAAGTATAATTTAAAAATATTGCAATGCATTTTCATAAAACATAAAATATAAATGCTGGTGCTACATGCTATTTACAACTGTTTCAGAAAATACCCATACCTAATACTTTCAAATTTACTTGTTCTTGCTTTAAAAATAGTTTAAGTGTATGAGAATATCTACCCCATGTGCATACCTGGTGCCCTTTGAAGCCAGAGAGGGTGTTGGAAACTGTGGCACTAAAGTTACTGATGATTGTCTGTCTACCCAATCCCAGTTCTCTACAAGAGCAGCAAGCGTTCTTCACCACTGTGCTATAGTTACAGTCCCAACTCCTACTGTTTAACAGTTCAGTTGCTCATAATTATGTGCATAACATTATAAATCCCTACATGTTTAGAATGTGTGGTGATAAGATTTGTTATAATTTATGATATATACATATGAACTCTAGTTGGGTACTATATAAATATAAAATATTGCAATAGAGTTTACTCTACCTATAATGTTATATAATTTGGTGTGATCCCTTCTAGTTAAAAATATTTTGAGAACTATAATACAATCCTTTGCTATAATCTTGCTGGTATCCTGTAATCCCCTGAGATCAGCTTTCATAATTAAAACATGAAAACTCATGCTACTTGCATGTTTGTCTTTTTTCACTAAATTGTCTCTAATATCTTTAAGCTTTCTGTGAATCATAAGACTTCATTTATATTATGTCAGATTTTAGACAACTTATCTAGTCCTTTCAATAAAAGATGATTGATGCTTTAACTGGTTGCTTTTGATTTCTGCTACACATATATTGTAGAGTTCAGACACGATGAAGGTTTGTGAACATTTTAAAGTTAAAACATTGTTAAGCCTGAATTTCTTGAAGGAAATGGGGGAAGTGTAATATCATGATACCATGAGAAATATTCTCTGGAAAAAAGAAGAATTATTCCTAGATTTAGGAAATAAAAGGAAATTATTTCCTACTGGAAATAATGAAATGTCCATACGTACTGTGAAGGACTCTGCAAACAAGTATTTTTTTCTTTTCTTACAACCCTAAATTTAAAACTTATATGTTCAATTAACACACTTGTTTTTCATAAGTTTATTAGCATACAATATGAAGTATATTGATAATAAACTAACTGCGTGCTGTTCTTTACTGGAATATTATTTTACTGTTTAGCAGGAATTCAATATAAAATCATAAAAATTACTAAGTACATTTGTAACAAATTAAGCATGTAATTCTGGAACTGTTTCAAAACAGATTATAATAAAAATAAGAACAAGGACTGGGTCTATGATACACAGCAGAATAAATCATTAAATTGTATACTGTTATTTTGTAGATATCCATTAAACATTTTCAAGTAACGTAACTTCAAGCATAAGTCATGGTATGGTAACATAATCACATTATATGCAAAAATATTTTTAAAGTATGACCTTGAATTTAAAGATGTATTTAGCAATGTCTATTATTCATTACATTTTTATCAACAGAATGATATTTTATTGAATAAAATAATAGATGTATTGCATCTTCCATGATCAAAATTTTGTCATCTTCCATAATCAAAATTGTGAAAGAGAACAGTAAGTTCTGTAAATTTTTATCTGAAAATATATATTTTTTGCTATGCAACATAGATGATCAAAGAGGTATGAATTCAGTTTGATCTTAGTCTAGTAAGAAAGTCAAGTAAAATGTACTAACAAATTTTAATAAGACTAAAACAATGATACACAAAATAGATTCCATATTACACAGCCTTCCTGAAAGATGAGCAAACAGAACAATATCAACCCCAGCAGTCTCCCGTGGAGAATGAAAAAAATATTATACTATCAGTAAATAAAGAATATATAACCAAAACAGCTTTAAGATAGAGTTTTGCTTTTGCTTTTGAATAAAGTCAATTTATGGTCCTTTTTTTTAAATCAGGAAAGTTGTTGTGAATCAGATGGAAAGCAACTCTCAGTCACTTCTTAAAAAGAATTTTGCGCAAGCCAAAATTTCCAAAGAAAATTAAGTTTTGGCAAAATGTTCTTATCCGAGGAGAGACAGGATATTTCAGTGTTATATAAACTGTGACTAGGGTCAGCGAAGAGAAAGAAGTGAGCTCATGGTCTTGGAAAATGATGGGATGTATGATCTCAGACACTTGATGAAGGTTTCACTAGTTTAGGGCCTTGTGTTAGTTTCTTTGGAATGAGAGCACAAGATAAACAGAGAAAAACAAAGGAAAAACTTAAAGAAGTCTATACAGTCTTACTTTTTAATTTTAAAGAGCTGCCACTTACATGTAGTTTTATTTTTATATTGAAATTAATAATAATGAAATTTTCAAAAAAGTAACATTACCACCTATTTGTTGTCTTCCAGTAAACATATGTTTCGCTTTCAAAATATTTCAGAAAACAAAATCATTCCACTCCCCAAGACTACGTACACGAGTAACAAAAAGGAAGAGGTGCTATATAAAAATGTAAGATTAATATATGTATATATACATATACATTTATCAAACTATATACTATATATAGAAATCAAATATCCCATATTTTGTTTCTTTGAAATTGATAAAAGTATATCTTATTATACTAATTTAAAGTTTAATAAAAATTAAAGGTATCTTTACTATAAATTACCTATAAATTTAGGACTTGGGTATCAGATTCAGGAAGGCTTTCAAAAGTTTGAGGTCACCCTTTTCTATATTGTGAGCACATTGTTGGTCTGAGCTATTGCAAGAACTTGTCTCAAATATCCATATAATAAGAGCAGTTAAGGATTTTTTCAAAAACTACAGATTATATTATTAGTATTAATTGATACCTATTAATAGCAATGAATGTATACAAGCTTTATATATATGCTTTTATAATAATTTATACATGTTTTCTCCATAAAACATAAAGGAAATCTGTGCTGATGCATTACCATGATCCTATCTCCTACAATCTGAGATTACACTGTAACTTTTGTTGGGCATTATAGCCAGAATGAATACAATATGGTGTTGTTATTTAAGACTATATTCCTACTGTGTACTCAGACTGTTTCATTAAATTATGAAGAAAATATTGTGACAAGCACTTGTTCTTATCATGGATTTCCCATGTAATCAATGCTTACAGCCTAAATTAATACAGAGTTGTAACCTTAAGCGATGTACACTCCCATGCGCCTGACACAGAATAATGCATGTGTGCTTGTCATATGATATGGTAATCATTTTATTAAAACAGAAAATACAAGTTGAAGAGAATGTTATAAAATAAATGGCCACCATAAATGTTGAACACAACAACATACAGATATAGCTTGACAGACAAGGATATTTGTAATACTGCTTGCTAACTGGGTCAGTGGAAATCACTTATTACACTTCCTATAGAACTCTGTCAAGTATCAGCCACTCCGTGTCTACATGATGATCTCTATGTTCAGAGAGGAAAGTCAACAGACACAGGGACACTCACAGGACAACCTTCAGAAACCACACATTCGGATTCATACAACAGACAGACAGGGATAACGGCAGAACAAAGGAAGGAGAAGTGAAGAATTCAAGTCATGAATAAATCTTGGTTAAACAACACTAAGAAGATGTGCTGATTTCTTTTCTGGACACTAATACATCATGGATGACTCTGAGTATATTATTAATGAATTAAAACTAAAATCTTTTTCATTTCATGAGATTTAACAATCACAACATATGCATACATGAATTTGAAAGCCTGATCAGTGTTTACTAATTACTTAATAGTAAAGTAGTCAAAAGAAAGTACGTAATACTATGTATGTGGCCATCTTTATGAATGAATCATATTTGCATAGGGAGTATAATTTGTAAATAAACTTTAGATAAGGAATATAGTCTCTGTCTGAGCTAGAGTTTTATTGCTGTGAAGAAACACCATGCTGCAGCAACTCTTATAAAGTAAAACATTTCAATGTGGCTGGCTTACAGGTTCAGAGGTTTAGTACATTATCATCATGGCAGGAAGCTTGTTAACATGAAGGCAGACATGTATCTAAGGCAGAGAGGTATCTAAGGGTTTACATCTGGATCAGCAGGAAGAAACAGGAAGAAAGAGTAAATCTCTGGGTCTGGTTGAGCTTCTGAAACCTGAAACACCACTCCCAGTTAAAGAAAAAATTTCTACCATAAGGCCACCCATACTCCAAAAAACCCACATATCATAATCCTTGAAATATGACAATCTCTATGAGCCTATCAGGACTACTTTTATTCAATCCATGAAACAGTGTGTGTGTGTCTGCGTGTGTGTGTGAAGAAATATATATATATATATATATATATATAAAGTAAGGCATGAATTTATACTTTGTAAAAGCAAAAGACCTGGTGTCCCTTTATACAATTGTTTCCCTGTATGTAAGTTCAAATATGAGAATTTTCCCATGGTGTGAATTTTTTACTCCTAAGTTAAAACCTAGTCTAATGTTTATTTAATTTTCTGATGAAATGAAAAGGCTATAGGAGCACCAATAACCACAGGAATTTGTGAACTATGCTAGACAATGTGTTGGTGGTTCTCCTCAGTCTCTGTACATGTGCAACGTCAAAAAATGCTCACTATATGTACAGATACTTAATTTTTTTAAATATTAATAAAAAGAATAAGAAACAATAATTCCCTTTATTTTCTCCTAAAACAATAGTAGGTATTTAGAGTTATCTGATAACAGTATAAAGCATCTTTAAATGCAAAAACATAATGGTTTCCCTTAAGAAGGACATAAATTATCTGACATGATCATGTGGGTACAGAAAACTAAGTATCTCCATGATTTGGATGTTCTGTTTGTTTTTACTTTAAATTTTGTGTAAGACAGTGTTTGGACGTTCTCCGTTTTTCTGCCCATGTGTAGTATTGAAAAGGTTTTGTGAAATCTATTAATCATCTTATTTTACCTGGGCTTCAGATTAACAATGTTATCTCTATTGATGAAATAGTTTCCAGAACTATCATTATTATTGTAAATAAAACACATAAGATTTTATTCACCTATAAAACATGCCTCTCTATTCTTTTAGGGCATGTGACCAATACACCAAAAAAATTATCACTGTAATCTGTTCAATACATAAAAAGCATATAAAAGAATCTCAAGAAGGAGTGCCAAGGATTTCAGAGTCTGTTTTCTGTAGCTTAATAAAAAGATCATAGCTTATTCCATCTAGGTGGCAGTTAAAGGCTCTCAGCATGGCTTAAAGGATTGATGAAAAGCTTCTTCTTTGGTAATTTAACATAGTCCTGTAACGAATGGTGTTTCTTAATTAATTGCCAAAAATAAGAAATGAAGGTGACTGCAAAGTGTGCTATCACTGCCTAGATGGCATGCCAGCAGTGAAGAAATATTCAGTGCCAGCATTTATTTCTTTCTGAGTCCATTTAGGTGAGTTTCACGAATATTAACTGAACAGGCTGATAATGTCATTCGATACAAACATAGTTCAGTTAAATAAGCTCCCAGTTTTGTGTTGCAATATTTAGATAAATAGTAGAACAATAAGGCAGACACCTAAATCCTAAATATTTTTGTTTTTTGTTCCCTTTGCCATATTTCCATTCCATTCCATGACTTTAATCTATACTCTCTGTAAACAGAATTCATGCTGTAAATCAAGTGGATGCGCAGAACATTATAGTTGTGCATTTAAGAGTCTTGTTTCACAATCCCACTTATGTTAAGGATCACTAGCTAATCAATAGAAAGTATATATTTTTGTTACTCAAAATTCACTGATTTATTAGCAGATCTATGGATCTGTCTATATATTTCTTGAAATATCTATATAGAGAAGAATTTGTGCCAAAACAATAGTGACTTCCTCTGCCTATTTATTACTAAATAACTGTTTTCTAAGTTACCTTCTTATAACAAGTCTTACATAAGTCCAGTAAATAATATAATTAATGATAACAATAATAAATGAAAAAAACAGAACCAAAAAGTTTATCTTACATATCCACTGCTTTGCGATGAGTATCCATTATTTTTATCCAGATACTTTATCAAGGATTGAGAGACAAACCCTAGCACATTTTGAATTCACATTAGAATGTGGCCTATACAGACAGAAAGATGGTTCGGTGGCTAAAAGTGCTTGTTGCTAAGCCTTATGACCAGAGTTTCATTCCTGATACCCACACAGTGAAAAGAAATATACTCCTGCAAGCTGTACTTTGACCTCTACAAGTATATAATGACCCCTTACACAAACACACACACACACACACACATATTCACACTCACAGAAAACAATGAACTGTGATATATAGAAATAATGGCCATGAAAAGGAGGAAATAAAAGAAGGCCACATTGTCAATTAGATCTGAGGGATACGACTCTATGGAGTTTATTCTACACAAAGACATTTTAGATAAGAACTGGAAGAAGCTCCTATGGTAAAGTTCATGAAGAAATTAGCTAATTAATTTTGTCCCTTTTTAGATGAAAGATAGAAAGGATTCATTTTCTTTATGTAATTGAGTAAAGGATAGAAATGAGATTTTCACAAAGAATAATAAACCACTGCAGTCTCTGGGGTAAGCAAGGGAAATGTATGTTAAAATAAGCACTGTATTTGTGGAAATTATGAGCAACACTCAGAGTTTAAGCAACATAGAAATAGTTTGTGTGAGTGCTTTGAGGGGTTGAATGGGCTGTAAATAAGGGTTTTTGCCACACTGAATCAATTTTACTTTAATTTGTAATGGCTGGAGAGCATTAAGAGGGCTTCATCTTACACCCATTAACACATGATAATAGCTAAGATCAATAACTCAAGAGGCAGCTCACGCTGGAAAGGGTGTGGAATAAGGGAAACATTTACCCACTGTTGGTAGGAGTGCAAATCTGTAAAGTTACTATGGAAATCAATATGTTGGGCTATTTCCCTCATAAAGATGAGAACTGATCTACCTCAATATCCAGCTATTCCACTCTTTGGCATATTCCCGAAAAGATGCCTCATCCTGCCGCAGAGACACTTGCTCAACCACGTTTGATGCTGTACTATCAATAATAACCTGAAATTAGAAATAACCTATAAGTCCCTAGATAGAATAATGGATAAAAAAGATGGCATATTTACACAGTGGACTAAGTATTATTAAGCTTTTAAAAATGAAGCTTGCAGGTAAATGAATACACAAAAGAATAATCATCCTGACGAAGGTGGTTCAGACCCAGAAAGACAAATAGGGCATTATTAACTTATATGTCAATATGAGCTGTTAAATCAGTGATAACCAAATTACTATCAGCAGAACCACAGGAATTACATAAGAAGTACAATGGCAGGCAGATAAATTTTCCTAGGAAAGAGAAATGCAATAGATAGTTACAGATAGATGGGGTTGATGGGTGGGGAATACAATCAAAAAACCAAGTGGGAATGGGAGCAAAGAGGGGGGTTGAGGGTGAGAATACAGGGAGAGACAGCTAAAGTTAAGAGGCATTTGAAGGGTAAAAAGGTAACCTAATCCAGTAGAAGGTTCTTTTTCTAGAAGGTTCTTAAAATACAAACACAGGCAAAGTTAACCTAAATGAAATCCCTAAATAATGAGGGGAGAGAGCCCCAGCTGGACAGGTCTTGTTGCCAAATGAAGCTTCCAGTAACAGGAATGGGTTAGATATTCTGAAGTCAAGAGTTTCCTTGGGAACACTATAGGCTGTTGTCAAAACTATAGATTAGTTTTCAGAAACTGTTCGCAATGTCCTGTTGCTAAAGACTACAATCCACAACTTACTGAACATGAAGATAGTTGTGCTGTTGCTACATAGAGCCTTTACCCCAATAAGCTACCTGCTTTAGTTCAGGATGTTACTTTGCAGGCTACCAAAGGAGAAATGCAAATACCAACACATTCACTTCTTTGATTTACGAAGGTGTCCTGCCTGCAAATATTATTGGCACAAAGCTTGTGGGATAGCCAACCAATAAATAACTCATGAGCTCACAGAGACTGAGGCATCATACACAGGGCAAGCATAGGTCTGCACTAGATGTGGTCCTAGAGTTGACAGGAGAATTGGAAACATGCCCCATCCCTAATCCAGGAGCTATCATCAATGTATAAAAACAGGCAAATGAAAATTTAGTTTTCTTCAAGATAGTCTCACTGGAGAAACTACTCTTTAGCATAGGCTACATGCCCAGCAGGGGACAGACAATGAAAAACACACTCAATGGCATCTTTGAGTGTTTCTCATAACATCATGTCATTTATTTAATTTTTTTATCTTTTTTTATTTTTTAGTTTATGTTATATATATAATTAAGTTATAAATATAATTTATTTATTTATTTCTCTTTTTACTCTGTAGTTCTTTTACATATATATTATGGCATCTAGTTTAGTGTTTTTTATGGAAAACATGTATGAAGAAGCTTGTCTTTACACATGTGTGTTTTTGTATAGTTTCTTGAGATCATTTCCCTTTCTTTGTTTGTTTTGTAATTTTTAAATATGTTAGCTTTTGTTTTATCTTATGATATTACATTATATTTATCATTTTATCATCCCTTAGAAGCCTGTTTATTTACCAGTGAGAGAGAGAAGGGGGTGGATTCTGACAGAAGGAGAGCTGGGGAGATATTGGTTGAAGTAAACGGAGGGAAAATTGTTATTAGGATACATCATATGAGAAAAATAACTATTTTTATTAAAAGTTAAAAAAGAAAGAAAATAAGCTTAATTCTTACCACTCACTGTTGCAAAAAAAAAATAACCTTCTCTTTGCAACATACAGAGATCATTACAGAAAACCACTACCAGTCAAAATCCAGAATTGTGTAGATCGACAAAGCTAGTAATGTACCTAGGGAACAGGATTCAAAAAGGAAGAAAAGGTAGAAATATTTTAAGAGGCAAAAACTTGAAAAGTATTCTGTGAGAAGCTACACCCATAACATGACTGCCTAACCCATGAGCTAAACAAGGACAACAGTCATGTTAACATGGATAAGGAAAAACCTATGAGGCCTGAACCCTGCACAAAGAACTACAGACAACTAAAGAATGTTGAGCAATGACTCTTCTGTTTCTATTATGAGAAACACCTTAAGGAGTATAGGTATCAGCTCTTCTTGAAATTTCTAGTAAAATTCTGCATTAAAACCATCTGGTCCTGGGCCTTTTTTTGGTTGGGAGGTTTTTTATGACAGCTTCTATTTCCTCACAACTT
>LOJH01010425.1:0-16255 GCA_001685095.1 Ellobius talpinus
ATAGATAGATAGATAGATGGTAGATAGTAGGTAGATAGATAGATGATAGACAGACAGGATGTAATTAAACAGATTAAATGAATGCACAATTTGTGAGAGTGGAGAAGATTGTCTAACAAGTGTCTTACAATGTGTGAATTTTAAATAAAAGAATAATAAGCTGTACAATTTATTTTCATTTACCTCTACAAGGTAGGAATGTTATTAACATTATTTTTATAAATGAGACATTTTAGAAATGAAAGGTTAATTGTCCAGGGAGCTCACACCACAGCCATCTGCACCTGAATTAGGGACTGAATCCAGAAAATGACTTTTAACTCTCTATTTGTCACTGTTCCGAATTGAATGGATACAAATCATGCCCCAGGTCCTCCCCGTGGTGGTCCATCTAATCTATACATGAGTTCCTTGAGGTTGTTGTTGCTTATTTGCCTGCTTAGGAGGAAGCATTAAAGGTGTTTGCATTTCTCTCACTTTGCAGGCTTATACAGTGGGATCAACACAAAGTTAACAAGTCCAAGTCAGCAAAAAGCAAACTTGCTCTCCTTCTTCCTCAAACTGCTGCTGTCATCAGAGTAATAGCATGGGGAAGGAGAGATGGATATGTTTGTGATGCTCCCAGCTTGGAGCTGGTACAATTGTCCTTACCTCTAGGCTCTCAGCTCATCATGCATCTCAATTTACAAAAGTTGGCAACTAACCACTTCTGTATTTATCAGAATAAATTAACACTCATCTATTACTCTTTAAAGATTCTAAATAGTTCCTGCCAAATGCTATTAGCCTGACAATCTTTTACTGACAACTTTTAATTGTGGTGAACAAATGAATCTGCTCCCTTTATAGCAATGTCAATTAGCACACAGTTTACAGCCTATAAGGGACTATTACTTGCTACTGTATTGAATACCCCTTCATCTTCCTCAAAAGCCTGCAAAGATTAATCTTTGTGATCAGCACCAAACATGGTTTTGCATTCTGAACTGGGCATTTGAGACAAACTAATGGGAAATGTTCTAACACCCTTTAAATAGGCAGATACCTGTCATTTCAGCCAGCCAGCTACCATTGCAATAGACATGGAAAAATAAAATAATTGGTGTTAATTGAGATCCTATAAACCCTCCACTGAAGCACCATGCACTGTACCAAACGCTGGCTAGACAACAGTTTAAACTTTCATTCTATCACTAAGTAATGACAAATCATACACTTATTATGCAATATAATTTCTCTTTAGTTTGATTCCTGCCTGTTTTTCAATCAATTCCATTCTCATGGAACTGATACTTGAAAAGTACAAAGATGGAAGTAAAATATTTTTAAAGTTCAACAGTCATGCAGAACTCCCTCTTCTTTGAAACTATGAATACAACACAGTAACAACTACCCTCTTCCTTAAAAATGTACTAAAACTGATCTCCACCTCCTGATTTTCTCAGACCAACATCTCTGTGATGTTTTCCTCCACATACCTCTAGGGTCTCTCGTGAACGAGCTAACAAGCAGCAAACATTGTCTTGAGCTGTGCTTTGGTGATGTGGGATTCCCCTCTGTATGCTGTGAATATGTTACCATTAGTTAATAAAGAAGCTGCTTCAGTCAATGGCTTATCAGAAAAAAGTCAGGCCAGAAATCCAAACAGAGATATATAGAGAGAGTAGGCAGAGTGAGGAAGACACCATGTAGCTGCTGAAGGAGAAGGACACACCAGAACCATAGAAACCTTACCAGTAGGCCACAGCCTCGTGGAAATATAAAGATTGATAGAAATGGGTTAATTTAAGATATAAGAGCTAGCTAGGAATATGCTAGCGTCATTAACCAAACAGTGGTTTCTGTGTGATTATTTGATATAAGAGCTAGTTGAATTAAGTCATTTTTATTGTTGGATTTGAGGATATATTTGTGTATTTCTGAATGCCAGCTCTTTACTAGACAAGTGCTTTTCTGATAACTTCACTTATCCTTGCCTTCTATGGAGAATGTATTAAATAGTAGAAGCTTCCCATTAGTGAACTTGACTGTGAAAGTAACGCTCCCATAAATATAAGAAAAGAGATAGAGATGCTTGTTTAAAGGATATTAATAAATGAAAAATTATCCTTGGCTTTGGTCCTAATCTTCCGTGTTCTTGTTAAAATGGTCATTCTTCTTTCTCATTCCTGATTTTGCTCACAGGGGCTGGCACACTCTGGTCTGAGGACTGATACCCTCTCAAATTGTGACAAGCTCTCAGGTGACGTTTGCTCAATCATTTCCCTGGTTATGCTCAGCCACCCCATCACTGTGTCACTCACAGGGACTGGCACACCCTGGTCTGAGGACTGATACCCTCTTAAACTGGGACAAGCTCTCAGATGACGTTTGCTCAATCATTTCCCTGGTTATGCTCAGCCACCCCATCACTGTGTCACTCACAGGGATTGGCACACCCTGGTCTGAGGACTGATACCCTCTCAAACTGGGACAAGCTCTCAGATGATGTTTGCTCAATCATTTCCATGGTTGCACTCAGTCACCAAATCACCGTGTCACTGGCTTTCTTTCGTCTGTATTCTCCTGCATCTAGATGCCTCTTCAAACTCCATTGGTTGCTACCACACCTTTCTGTTGTTGATTCTAGACCACCATGTGTTCAGCATTGCCTCTCTTCCTCGCAGCCCTCTTTCTTCTCTCTCAAGCCCCATCATAAGGCAAGAGCTTTCTGGACTAGCCTCTTGCTGGTAGTTAACATACAACACACAGGTCGGTGTGGGACTCCTCTAAATTGATTGCACACTTTTTACTGTCCGACTGCAGTTTGGCTTTAGTGGAAAAACAGCTAGAGGTGAGAGCACACATTTAATTAAATTTTGTATGCATCTGATGTTGTGTATAGAAACATCACCCAAGAGGTATAGATTTTTATAATGAGCCTTCTTTCTTCGTTTTTCTCTGACTTCCAACAGCATTTGGTGGCTTGTGCTGAAAGGCCAGATTGCTCTTTTCTTGTACTTTCAATTTTACAATAGGATTTCTTGCAAAAAAGCTCCATGGGTCCCACTTGCTGCTAGCACAGCAGGATCTAACCTCATAATGCTTTTGAGCTCACTGTTCCCCTGAACTGCCGGAACAGTTCCTATCTTAATGAGGCTCAGCACCCCAGCCCTGATGCCAGTGTGAAGATATTCCGAAAGAGCTCAAGTGGTGTCTGGTACTCAGAGTTACTCAGTGCCATATTGTCAGTAAACATAAATATTTCCCATAAGCTAAGCAATGACCTTGAATCTGCTCAGTGGATTAACTAAGGGGCACCAATCAGGCTGTGTTTCCACTGATCACCAGAGACTAAATAAGGGAGTGTATGAGGCAGTTTCAGGGTAACTCAGTCCTTCAGGGAATAAATGCTCTGTCTTTATCCACCCCAGTGAATTAATTTTACCTTCTGAGTGTGATGGCTACACCTTCTTCATATATACAGGAGAGTTAGGTTCGGAGGAACTGAAGTGTTTCTCTTCTTTCACTTTTCTTTTTCCCTCCATGCCCTCATGAGGCCTTGGTGGTGAGTCTGGGCTGTGTGCAGGGATTTTGTCTGCTGTGGATGGTGGAACACTTGCAGTCTTCCCTGCGTGCTCTGGCAGCGACAGCCTTCACCACAGATTAAACAGCTCACTCTCAGATCTGTGTGTCAAAGCACAGGGGACTCCAGAGATAACACAGAGAGGTGGAAGGGAGCTCAGATCTATTCTCCAACCTTACCGTGGGTCAGGCAGAGACCCATTCTTAATGCAGTCCCTTTCATCTTAGTAACACGCGGGAAAGGCTTTCTGGAACTCCCTTTGCATGTGACTTCTCAGCAGGAGGACTGTGACTGAGAGAATATTGCCTAAACATTCTCTATTTGTTCTTTTCTCAACCATAACAGAGTTAAATCAGAGGCCCGCTTGGAGCTGTCTTCGTGAATAATCATTTTTACTTACTATTTTCAAGGACAGACTGACTTTGCAATCCTTGACAACTTAAGCTGAAAGGGGTTATTAAAAGGCAGGGCTAGCACAAAGATGCCCAACATGAGAAGGATGGGGAATGGAGCTTAGCAAAGCAGTGAAGGCAGATGGCTTCTGGAAAGTCCTAAGATCAGAGATCTGATCTCCCTCTTGTGCTCCCAGTGGGGTAGCATCCCTGAATCTTTTAGGTGGGCAGACTCAGGCAGAGTGTGTAACTGGTCACTAATGACTGGGCCACAGGCCACTTAGGGACTGAAGCACTAGTTTAAGAACTAGTAGGAACAAGCACTGAGTTCTGCTTCTTTGGGTATTGCATAATAAGTAAAGGTGTTTGAGTGTCAGATAAGCATGGAAGGTGTGTGTAGGGAGGGATGACAATGAGGAAATAGATCCTCACTAGGAGAGTCAGGAGTGGGAACCACGAAGTCTGGCTTAAATTGCACATTCGAGAACATAGGAGCACATGCTTCTCCTGGTAGTGAGGTCCCTCTCTCTAAGGCTAGAAAGTGGGGATGAGAGAGAGACTTCTTGGCAGAGTTCAAGCTTGAAGTAGTAAGAACCAGGTTAGGGATTTCCAAATCTGAGTTCATCGTGTTGAATTACACACACACACACACACACACACACACACACAAAATCCTGTTTCTGGTTTATTTCTTTATTGTGGAGGGTGGGTAATGTACATAGCCTGGCTATGTAGTCCAGGCTAGACTTAAACTGTGGTCTTCTTCCTGCTGCTTCCTCAGTGCAGGAGCTACAGGTATGTACTGTTACACCGGGGCTTACAACCTGCTCTCTTTTTAGGTGCAGATGTGTGTGTGTGTGTGTGTGTGCGTGTGTATGTGTGTGTGTATGTATGTATATGTGTGTATGAGTATGCCATTACGTGTGATCTGTACATTCTTGGCTCAGCTCACAGCCTGGAATGTCCGTCCCCTCTCTACTTTATATACATGGTTCTTAATTGGTCAACTACGGACATCCAAATTACTCACTAATGAGTTAGTGTTTTTCCACTTTGGTATTTACAAACAAAATCATCAAACTAGCACAGAAGATGTCCTAGCAGTAACAGTGAGGAAATGGGAAAGCACTTTGCAGGACAAGAGAAAAGACCCCTAATATTGCAGGTCACAGATGCAAGCCCACTGTAAAGTAGAGGGTCTTCCCAGGGTTCCTCCCCTTCGATCCTGAGAGCTTGCACAGACATCACACTTCCTCGTTTAGAGCTGTTCCTTTTGGTGGAATGGAGTTGAATTGGACCACTAGACTAGAATGCTACATTTCAGTGATTTAAATGACAGAACTATTCTCCTAGAAGTGAAAGAGGAACAGGAAGAAATATTGAGCGTAACCCTGGAAACAGAAAAGAGGAGTCAAATTTAAAAAGGTTTCTAGCACTGACTCTTCATAGATAATATAATTTTAAAATTGCTTTCACTGTGCAGCTTTGTGGTCTACAGTGTGTCTCATTAGCACTTCTGTGCCATGCACAACAATCAACTCACTGTTGTCAATCTTCAGTCATCCAGCCCGTGCTATGTGTTGGATCACAGCTGACCTCAAAGTCGGCCGACTTGACGGAGGTTGCATAGCTTCTAGGTCATGGTACAAGGATTTGAATCTCTTTCTATCCCAGCAGGGACTCTGTGGTTGGCAGTCGTCAGAGCCTCTGCAGTGCTTGGTGAAGCACCAGTGTTAGCCCCACCCTAGGCTCCCGAATCAGAGAATCTGTAAAGAGTTCCCCCCAAATACTGTCTTTCTAACAAATCTCCAGATGGTGCCACATTCTTAGAGGCCACATTCTGGAAACCGTGTATAACTGTGGTGTTTGGCGGGGCAGGGTAGAGATCTAAGAACTGTAGTTGAGGATCCTTAAAACATTCAGACAAAATGTACATAGCTAAAGGCACTGGAAAATTCATCCATCACACCTTAAAATTCTCCACTCTGCTGCCAATACTCAAAAACTCAGGGTCACAGGATTGAACCTGAGCATCGGTTCCCAGCCCCATATGGCACTCAGACCTTCTGTATTCTGAAGTGCTCATCTGCTCCGTCGGGCTCGTAATAACAATAGTACAAGTGCCGTCCATTTGGGTTACTAAGCTTAATGATTCAACAGGCTTTGCTTTTTCTCCAGCAAGGATTTTATTTACGTTAGCTGTAGAAATTTCACAATCTGAGAGGAGCGTACCAGATTCAATTAGGCCGATGGCAGGGGGAATGATGACATAAACAGATTACCATGGCTCATGCACCCTGCGGTAGATTTTTGCCAAGCATGTGTTCATAGCCTGTGAATGTGTAAGCTACTATGCCATCTGGAAATCATTTTGAGCTCTTCACATGCATTTAATTATTTAACCCTCACAGCAAAACTGCAAGGTAATGCCCATTTTACAGACATGGAAATGGAGGCAGAAAGAAATTACAAAACTAGGCTAAGTTCTTTAGATAGTAACCTAGCTTCTTGTATGCTGCTATGATAAAATGCCTTGAAAAAGGAAAAGTAGTGGAGAACACGGTTCATTTCAGCTCAAATTTCCAGGGTAGAGTACATGGCAGGATGACTGAAAGATTGACAGCAATGCCTTTATCAGTGTTCATGACCTACAAGGGCTAATAAAACACACTGCAGACAATAAAGCTTCACAAGGAAGTCCTAGCAGGAATGGGAAGCAGCTGGTCGCATCACACCCAGAGTCAAGAGGAGAGAGAAATGAATGTGTGCACGCTTTCTTGCTGTGGTAACTTGTATGCAATTGGCCCCCATAATCTCGGAGGCAGTAGCACTATGAGGAGGTGTGGCTTTGTTGGAGTGGGTCTGGCCTTGTTGGAAGAAGTGTGGCACTGTGGGAGTGGGCTTTGAGGTTCATGTGTCAGGATACCGTAACCCAGTGTATATGCAGACTTCCTGCTATGGGAAAGACAGAGGACTCTCAGCTCCTTCTCCAGCTCCAGGTCTGCCTTCATGCCACCATGTTCTCTGCCGTGATCATAATGGACTGAACCTCTGAACCTATAAGCTGTCACTCAATTAAGTATTTTCCTTGTAAGAGTTGTCATGGTCATGCTGTCTCTTCACAGCAACAGACACCTTACTCAAGTCCCTTGTGCTCCACCCCTCTATACACTTGCACGGTCCAGGACTCAAATGTAGGGAATAGTGCCACCCACAATGGGCAGTTCTTCCCAGCTCAGTGGATACAATCACGACATTTCCCTACAGACATGGCCAGGGGCCAACCTGAGTTAGACAATAGTTCATCAGTAGTCTCTTCCAAGAGGATTCACCATTCTGTCAAGTTGATAAATGAACCCACCACTCACGGGCAATACTTGGTAAAGCGGGAGGATACTTGAACCCAGACTCCCTGATGTGCTTACCTTTATCTTGTGCTGTGGGACTACCCCCATCTAGACCTAAACCTCCTTTCACAGACAAGGAAAGTCAGCAAATCATTGGTAAGATAAATAACCCAAAGCTGGAGAAAGCTGGGTGTTTCAGTGCACATCTGATTCCCAGCACCCATATTGGGTGTCTCACTACTGCCTATAACTCTAGCTCCAGTGCAATACAGTCTGTGGCATTCGCACACAAGCACACACACACACACATACTTACAAAACAAATAAACATGCAAAAACCTAACTTCTAGTCCTAGCCCTGTAAATGTAAAACAATGGAAACTATCCAAGCAATGCTTTGGCAGTAAAACAGTATTAATCTGATTAAGTCTTCAGAACAGGCATTTTCTCCCACCTCCTGCAATGTTTGCTCTACCCGTCATGTCGAGTTACATCTGCTAGATGAAGATATTGTCTTCATCTTCATTATAGCGTCCTCAAGACCTCACAGTTTTTAGGTACCAACTAAACACTGAGAAGCAGAAAGAAAAATAAGATGATCTCTGCCAGTGAAGTGTTTAGCTGATGAAGAAGTAAACAGAACCATGTTCAGGAATTATAATTCAGTGTTATGCGGGCTCTAAGAAAACTGGATACAAAGAGAAAAGAACTTCCTGTAACAAGCTGAAGATCAAATTGGCACACAAGTTAGGAAGAGACTGATTCCTAGAAGTCAAAAGAGAAGCAAATGAATTTGTGTATCACATTAAATTGATGCCATAGCAACAGTGAGGGACCAGGGGAAGATGGGAATCCTGAGTTAGTGGATGTGCACATTGCTTGAACACACTAAGGCAAGACTCCTGCCAGTGTTCTCCTCTGTTCTTTCCGGGCTTTGTTACACGAATTCACACCATAGTCTCCCTGCATCCATATCTGTGTTCATGGGTAGTCACACCGCAGTGGTTCTCACCTTGTATACAATTTGTATTGATTTTTCAAGGCTCCATAAGAGCGCCTTAATCATCTGTTCTTGTGGATGGTGTAGAGATTAAAGGGTCAGCAGGTCCAGGCTCGAGGGTTCTAAGTAGAGCTAGTTCGAAGTCTCTGCTATTAATTTTTGTAGTTTCCTTGGTCCATATTTTAAAACTCCAGTCTGAACACAGTCACTACCACTGCATGTATGTGTTTGCAAATGTGCTCATTCTATGAAGGCTCCAGTCATGTTGGGTCTGGGGTCTACCCTGATCCAGCATGATTGCATCTCAAGGGATTCATCTGTACTGATTATAATTCCGAAAATGAAGTCCCATCCTAAAGTACTGGGGAGTCAGGCATCCAACACACAGATCCTGGGGATGAGAGCATATGCCAGTTTGTGAAACCTGCTTTATCTAGTAAGAATTTACAAAATGTGGGGAAACGGGATTAAAATAGTTTCACATAAGGGCCTTCTCTCTCTTGCTGCCTTAAGAAATCTGCCACATGATCCCATGAACAAGTTGAGACTGGTCTGCTGGATAATGAGAGACACAGGGTCCACTGCCTCCATGACAAGCTGACGGTCAGCCACTCTCCAGAACTCAGAGCCCAGGCTGAGTGGCAGCTGACCTAGATGGAGAGTACAGTAAAGACTAAGTCCAGCTTGAGCTGTACGGAGCTAAGGGAGTCTGCTGTAGCCATAGAGTTGGAGTGTTGTGCCCAAGATGAGAGACCCCCAGAGAGACCACTGTAACCCAGTCAAGTCCAGAATGCAAAAGCAAGGTTTAATTCTTTCCAGCTAGCTGGGAGTTCTCCCATGCGACACAGCACAGTAGGGAGAGCTCCCGTTCCTCGTTTGGGGTTGACATATATAGGCTAAAACTGCAAGCCAGGTTTACTCAGGGTCAAGGGGCTTAGTGTTGCTGAGTACAGGGTATGGACTCTTCTGCAGTACAGAGTATGGACTCCTTTTGTATACCTACCCCCCTTCCTTCTTTAAGCAGCTACTTCTGCTTCTGTGCATGCCCCCACCCTCCCCTGTCTCCTTAGGCAGTTATTTCTGCTCCTGTCTAGACTACAAATCTGGGTGTCGACAGGGGGCTGGGTGCTAGCGACGGTTGGTCTGCACTTTTGCAAAGATTCCTGTTTCCAGCTAACTCTTGGCGCTGCAAAGAGCTCAAGGCATTGTCTTAACCAGCTCCTAACCAAGCAAAGTTTTTAGAAAATTTTATGTCCTTACAGTAGCATTTGGTTGAGCAGTCATGGATAATGCATTGTACATTGAAGGGTATTAAACAGGTTTAAGTTCTTAACTCTCCAGTTTTTCCAAAATTTCTTGTGCTGCTCAACAGCCAGCAACAAAAAAGTTTGCTGAAATCACAGACCACTCAGATTTGAGGCATTCAACCGTGCTGTTCCTGGGGCAGCCCCCCGGGGTTAACCAATACATTTCTGCCTTGAAAAGTGTCATAATACAGCACCCTGCTCTATTTCTTGGAAAAGGAGAGAAAAAAAGAACACCTCCTAATTAAAGTCACCATTCCTCTTTAGAATCTAGAACACTGTCAGTTAAAAAAAAGTGCCCGTTATCGCTAATTTGCCAGCCAGCAGATCTGAGCTCCAGCTCAGCAAGTTTACCATCTGTATTTCAGATCTTAGATACATCAGTCATAACTTAATAAGAATGTTTTTACTTTAAATATTTTATCACATAGATCCACTGCCTTGGAAGAGAGAGAGCACTATGTCCTATGCTTTAACCTCGCAGCAGTGCAGAAAAACACCTTGTATGTATCACTCCCACCGAGCTATGCTTCCTCCTGCTCACACTAACGAGGGAAGGCTCATTGTCTCCGGAACAACTCTTCTATTATTTTTCTCAGAAACTTCCTGCCCTCCCACTTTATCGTCTACCCTGCCTACCCAAGCCTCCTCATGCTCCTCTCTGCTAGTTATGTTGCCGTTTGCTGAAAACATCCCATTTCCCTGACACGGAAGTCTAGGAGGGCAGCACTCATGCGCCACTCTGGCCTTACCTTAACTGTGTGCTTTATCAACAGTCAGAATAAAAGCTCCAATAAACACAGTGTCCATCACCACCCACGAGTTTTCCATACCCAAGGCAGAGAGCACCGGAAAGCCTGATTTTTAGAGAAGCAGAATTAAGTAGAGTCAGAAATGAACTGGAAATACTGTGGGACGTTGCTGCTATTGTGCTTCACCTGGGAGAACTATTCAAGTGCTCGAGAAGCAATTATTAAGTTCCACTAAGTGCCATTAGCAAGATCGTGCCTGAGAGATAAACAGCAGATACAGAGGGATCCCTTGCATATCTCAAACCTCACGGGGGTCTCTTGTTAGCTGTTGGAAAAGCTGTTGAATGTGGCTGAGGAGGTGGCCTGACTCCCTGTAGGTTCTCCCTGGCTCAATAGGTACACGCCCCTCCCTTTCCCTGGAAAGTGCCTGCTCAGGAAGAGGCTGGAGGTATCCAGCAGCAGCGAGAACATGTAATCATTCCCTCCGGGTTCCCACTGGTCCTTGTGTTGACCTGGGGCATGCTTCTGTGATGGGCATTGCCACAGCAGAACGGCTGTTTCTGGAGGAATTTCCATGTGGTGTGGTGGTTCCGTCAACCCTGCTGCCTTGATTTGAGAGCAGCCGGTCTACCCGTCTGTGTGCTGCTGATTGAACCGGGAGGTGCTGTGGGAAGCTTAGGTCGGGAACTAGTCAGAGGTGAAGGTCCATGGAATCTCACCTTTGGGAGGGATTAAAGTGCTTCTCACTGGAACCTGTTTGCTTCTTGCAAGAAGGTTGTCTCAAAGCCTGAACTGGTCCCGCCCGCTCTCTGTGGCTTCTTGTTTTGAAACGAGATGGCTTATTTCCATAGGCATTCCCACCATTTGCTATCAGCCATCAGGTGATGCAGCCAAGTTTTTTCCCCCAGAGCCTGACCACTATGCTTGGATTTTAGCATCTCCCGGAATAAGGAAACAAACTACATTCCTCCAAAGGCATCCTGCCTCAGGTGTGATACTATGGTATCTAAAACCATTAAATACATACAAGGCTAGGTCAGCCCTTGAACACAAGTTTACAAAAATGTCCAAAAGATCATAATGTATCAAACAAGCCATGAAGTCCAACCCTAGCTTCTTGTTCACTGGCAACTAATGTTAATTTATTGCATAAAATCTTAATGTGTTTATCACACTCTGTCCTTGTGAAGCAGGACATAAAAGAAGGTGCCCTGTTTTGGCCCCTATACCTGCATGGGAGAAAATGACTGGACATCGTGCTGCCAGGAAGGACATTCTGCCATGAACACTTATTTTTATCACTTCCTAAATTATGAAAGACTATTAAATTAAAATGCTAAATTAAAGTTAGAAGAAGTACAGAACAACTTCAGAGTATAAAAAATAGGGATGTTTAGAAGGATGGAGCAAGTCAGAGAGTGAGCTAAAATGAAACATTTTTGTTGTTTTTATGCTTTGTTTTTTGAGACAAGGTTTCCCTGTGTAGCCCTGGCTGTCCTGGGACTCATGCTCTAGACCAGCCTGGCCTCAAGCTCACAGAGATCTGCCTGCCTCTGCCTCCCAAACGCTGGCATTAACAGCTTGTGGCATCACCGCCAGCTCACAAGGAGACTTAAAAAAAGTTATAGTTCAAATCTTTCCCAGAGAGATCTTGACCATATATTAGATGACCTCTATTTTGATTCTCCATGTGTCCCCTGCACAACTATCCAAATTTAGCTTTTAATCTCTTGTTTACAGAATTAATAATCTATCATTTCATAGCAGGTCTTTTCTGTTTTCATGTGCAGAGGGGTGGTGTGCATGTGTGGTGCATTCATGTTTGCATGTGTAGGCACACATGGGAAGCTGAGCTTTCGGAGGCCCAGGATTGATGTAGGAGTTGTCAATCCTTAATGGAGGAAGGGCCAGTCAGCTTGCTTTGGGGGTCCCTGTTTTAACCTTTCTATTCATCTATATACTTACCTACCTAGATCTCTCTATGTGTGCATGTATGTGTGTGTACAATCAACCTACTTATATGTATATATATATATGTGTGTGTGTTATCTTTCTACATATCTATATAACTGCACATCTATCATCTACCTATTGATCTCTAAAATATTCTCGCCCATGTATCTATCTCCTTAAAAATCCCCATTTGAGGTCATATGGCTTCCCTGTTTGAACAGCAGCAAAGGTGTTGTTCTTTGCATCTCTTGTCTTTCTCACTTCACAGAGGTCAAGGATGCTTCAGGGCTTCATAAGCCACCATAGGATGGAACCGCTCATCCCCAAGGAGAAGACTCAAACACATACCGCCTTCTCTGTCGCTTGAACCCTGCCTGTCACTCTCTGCACAACATCAAAGACACATCACTGATGACTGAGCTCCACGGGTGACCATGTCAGGGCCTTTGCGAAGCATCCACATTCCATTTTGTGCCTCTGTATTAAGCAAATTGTGTCTGTCATTCATTGATTTAGGTGCCTGTCTCTTCTAAATTTAGAGCTAGCTTCAACAAATTGAGTACAATTGGGAATCCTAAAACGTTTATTGAACAAATAATATTGCAACCTTGATAGCAATGATAGTAGTTAGCTTCTCTTATGCATTCCCTGTGTTTCATGTGGTTTTTGGCTCTCTACTTATGTAAACTGATTTTATAAATGCAACAGTTCTATGAGATGGCTACTATTATGATTGCTTTACAGATTAGGAAACTGAAGCACAGGATATCTGTTTAATTTCAGGTAACTAAGATCCAGAATCAGAATTTAGCAGCATCTGCTCTCATCAAGTAGTCAAACACTATTTTAGGTTGCCTATTCTGAATGAGTGTATAAAAATTAATAAAAAAAACAGTTGGGGAAAAACATTAAAGGGGAAGAAAAAATCCTTGTCAACATATGCATTGACCTGTGGTCACACAGGCTGGGTCTACATCAGACACATGCACTGACTGTCACACAGGCTGGGTCTACATCAGACACATGGACTGACTGTCACACAGGCTAGGTCTACAGCAGACACACGCACTGACCTGTGGCCACACAGGCTGGGTCTACATCAGACACACGCATTGACCTGTGGTCACACAGGCTAGGTCTACATCAGACACACACACTGACTGTCACACAGGCTGGGTCTACATCAGACACACGCATTGACCTGTGGTCACTCAGGCTGGGTCTACATCAGACACACGCACTGACCTGTGGTCACACAGGCTGGGTCTACATCAGACACATGNGCATTGACCTGTGGTCACACAGGCTAGGTCTACATCAGACACACACACTGACTGTCACACAGGCTGGGTCTACATCAGACACACGCATTGACCTGTGGTCACTCAGGCTGGGTCTACATCAGACACACGCACTGACCTGTGGTCACACAGGCTGGGTCTACATCAGACACATGCATTGACCTGTGGTCACACAGGCTGGGTCTACATCAGACACATGCACTGACTGTCACACAGGCTGGGTCTACATCAGACACATGCACTGACTGTCACACAGGCTAGGTCTACATCAGACACACGCATTGACTGTCACACAGGCTGGGTCTACATCAGTGTTTTTGGAGTTGGAGAGTTTTTTAATATACAGAGCAAAGGATGTTTGAGCTCCTGATACAAGTTTGTCCTGCCCTAGAAAATGCAGCTTCACCATGTAAGTCTTTGTGAGAAAAGGCAGGAGAGAGAGCTATAGGAGGCGACCCCCAGCTGCCCTTGGAAATGGAGAAGGATCACAGGCAGAGGAATGTGGAAGGATTTAAGTTGGTTGTGTTAGCTTTCTATCCCTATAATAAACACTGGGTGTAAGTATTTTTTGTATTTATACATTTATTTGTTTATATTTGCATACATACCCATATGCAATTACAATTGGTAAAGAAAAGAGGTCATGAATTTGAGGGACAATTTGGGGAGGGACAAGAGAAGGGTAGACAGAAGGAGAAGAAAGGGGAAAAGATTAATATTTTATTTATTCTTTAAATTGTTTTCATTTTGCATACCAACCACAATTCCCCCTCCTTCCCCTCCTACTGCTCCCAACCCATTCCTAATCCACTCCTCCTAAAGGGAGAGGCCTCACATAGGGAGTCTACAAGGCCTGGTACATTAAGCTGAGGCAGGACCAAGCCCCTCCACTTTTCATCAAGTCTGATCAAGTCATCTCATCATAGGGAACAGTGTCAAAAATCCAGCTCATGCTTCAGGGATGGATACTGGTCCCACTGCCCAGAGGCTCTCAAACAGACCAAGCTACACAACTGTCACCCACGTGCAGAGGGTCTAGTTTAGTCCCATGCAGGTTCCCCAACTGTCCTCTAGAGTCCATGAGTTCTCACAAGCTTGGCTCAGCTGTCTCTGTAGATTTCCCCATCATGATCTTGACTGCCCCTTTGCTCATGTAATCCCACCTTCCTCTCTTCCACTGAACTCCTAGAGCTTGGTGCTGGGCTGTGGATTTCTGTATCTGCTTCCATCAGTTACTGGATGAAGGTTCTACAATAATAATTTGGGTAGTCCTCAATCTGATTACAGGGGAAGGCCAGTTCAGGTACCCTCTCCACTATTGCTAGGAGTTTTAGCTGGGGTCATCCTGTGGATTCCTGGGAATTTCCCTAGTGTCAGATTTCTCCCTAACCCCATAATGGCTCCCTCTATCAAGATATCTCTTTCATTGCTCTTGCACTCGGTCATTTCCCCAACTTGACCATCTAGTTCCCTCATGTTCTCACATACGATCCCCTCCCCTCTACCTCCCCACCTCAGAAAGAAAGAAAGAATAAAGTTTGTTCTCGCTCCCAGCTTCAGGTGTTTGAGTCTATGATAATTCGCCCAAAGGCTTTTGTCCCGTGATGGCTCATTATGAGGAATTTGTAGTAGAGCAGAAGTCCTCATGACTGAAAAGTAAACCCAAAGATAAAGAAGCTGGGATCACAAAGGACATGGCCCGAGTGACGTAGGAACTCTCACTGGGCACAGTCAACCAAACTAGACTAGAAGGGGTACATCTTCTCAACCCCTGGGTTGCAGCTTGGTGAAGCACAGCTCTGGTTTGGTTTCCGACTTCTAGAACTATAAGGGAATACATTTGTTTATCAGGAAACAAATATTCTAGGTAGAGGAACCGGATAGCATGTTGAAGGTCAGCCTGGAAGGAGCATGATTGCTGGATTAGCTGCTTTAGAGCAATCAGCATGTGTCCTTGCCTTAAGGCAGTGATTCGCAACCTTACTAAAACTGTGATGCTTTAATACCGTTCCTTATGTTGTGGTGACCCCAACCATAAAATTATTCTCATTGATACTTCATATCTGTAGCTTCATTACTGTCATGAATTGTAATATGAATCTGTGTTTTCCGACAGCCTTAGATGGCCCCTGTGAAAGAGATTTTGGACCTCAGTGGGGTCACAACCCACTGGTTGAGAATCATTACCTTAAGGGAAAAAGAAATGAATAGCAGTTTTGATGAGAGAAGGCACAGTAATTAACATTGTGTTTCTTTCTTAAAAATAAGGCATAGTCTACATTGGAAGCTTCCAAGTCCTGGGAGATGTTGGCTTAGTGGGCTTATTTTGAAGATATAGTCTTATTTTTGAGGCCAACACTGATGGGAATGGAAAGGAGATTGTAGGAACAGATGTGGAAGAGTTGGGATTAAGAAACTGACCAAGCTGGTAGGTAGTGACGTTTTGACTGGCAGCAGCCAAAAGGAACTACTGACTTTGGCTGTAATGCACTGGGCCTGCACTGGGCAGAGCTGACTGCAGACATGGCACTTAGACAGAAGATTGAATGATTATCCCTTTGTTAGGAAGCAGAAACCAATGACCTTTATAATATGTGGCTGTGACCACAGTGTGTGTGTGTGTGTGTGTGTGTGTGTGTGT
>LOJH01010425.1:16326-27448 GCA_001685095.1 Ellobius talpinus
GTGTGTGTGTGTGTGTGTGTGTGTGTGTGTGTGTATGTGTGTGTGTGTGTGAAAAGTAGTCACGGGTAGTGGCACAAAGACCACTTTTGGTAGCTAGTAACAATGAAAAATTTTCAGAATTACTCAACTGTGGTTTCCACAATTCATTATGAGAAACACTTTCTGACTATACTGAAGGGTTCAGTGTGTGAAAATGCAGCCTATGTTTTAACTTCGGAGCTTCTGAAAGTGGGTGTGTGTGGAGGCTTTCTAAGCTGAAGAGGCACAAAGGGAGCGGAAAGACTTCAATTTATCTGTATTCAAGTCAAAACTTTCCCCAGAAGAAATAACCAAAGTGAAAACTAATCAAACAAATTGGGAACCCCAAACAAATCAAGGATGAGTGTGAACCACCAGGGTTGAGAACATGCATAAAAGGGACAGAGTCGAAAGCCTTTAATTACAAGCCCTCAAATGACCCAGGCAATTCATGAAGGGGAACTAGGATAACAAACAAAAAAGTATTCAGCTTCCTCCTAATACAAGAAATGCAAATTAAAATGAGATTCCCGTTCTGCCCATAAAATTAGCAAACACTTAAAAGGCCTGGTCACATCCATTATCACTTTCATAAACTGCTAATGGCATATGAATGGGCCAACTCTTATCAACTTCCAGCCTATGTCTGGGAAGTTTTCTACATAAACCATTGAATATAAAATGATCTTGTATACAGCTTTTTCCGTCTGAGTGTTTCCTATAATATTCTAACACTCAGACATAATCTGATGTTCAAAACCATTAAGAACACATTTTAATAGTATTGAATTAATATGGTATTATTATTGAGCAATTTAGACATTCATCTACAAAGTGTATGTTATAACTTGATTAAAAATGATGCTCATTAAAGCTCACCTCTTTAGTGAGTTTTAAATTTTTTGGAGAACTTTGCACAAAACAAAACAGGAAAACCCGAATAAAAGGTCCATGTGGACAAACCTCTCTATATATTATAACATGGTTCTTTTGTTTGTGGCCTCACTTTAATAAGCATGCATTATTTTATAATATATAAACATTCACTAGATATGTATTTATCTTTTAAATGGAATTGTGTTTGGTTTCCCTGTAAAATTTTTCAGAGGCCCATGAGTTTGGCACTTGGGCCCAGTTGGTGTGCAATTTTGTGAGTTTGAAGAGTTTTCGTGGTAAGGCAAACTGGGGGAAAGAGGTCCTTTGGGCGATGTCACTGGGGGCTGTGCTCTGTCCCTGGTTCCCTTTGTGTCATGAAGGCTTCCTGTAGGCTTTGAGATGAACAACCTTCTCTCCCTCCCGTCTCCAGCTGCCCAGACTTTCTGTCCACACGGGACAAGGCAAGCATTTCTGCTCCACCAACACTGTGAGCCTAAATAAGCTGTGCTCCTTCTGGTCTTTGCACTAGGAACTTTCTACCTACGGCGAGAGTGGAAGCCCAGGGACTGTCTGCTAAACTCGGGAATAGCATGGGGAAGAGGAGAAATCCAGGATGAAAAGATGGCCTGAAGATATTGCTCAGAACATTTAATAGGAGCATATAATCAATGCAGGCTTCAGCAGAGACAGCTCTTTTATAATGTTTTAAACAGTACAATTTTCTTCCGTCTGCCCCTGTCCTCCCCCATCTCCTTTTCCTCCATTTCTCTCTTTCTTCCTTCCTCTGTTTCTATCCCCTTCTCTGTATTTTTGAAATTTAACCCACATGATAGATGAATACTCTACCAGTGAGTTGTATCATTGCTCAGAATCCTCCCCCTCAAATGGCAGTGTTCCTTTAGTACGAGTCCTGCTTCAACATCTCTTTTTATGCTCATTCCAGTTTAATGCCAAACATTTAGAAGAAAAGAAACACCCACTTGACTGTCTTGCAAATTTAAAATATATGAATTTAAAAGATGCCATGTCATCAAGTAGAACTCAAGAGCGATCGCTTAAGTCTCTTCGAGACGTTCACTACAAGGGAGCTGAACAAAGACAATATTTATCATGCTTTGATTTCCACTCCTGTGCAGCATTTCCTTTGTTATGCCAATTTTATTTTAAGTTACAACTGTTACTGAAATAACTGAAAGAGGAGTTTTACAGCCGTGCAATAGGCTGGGTTATCTCAGCAACTGCTTGCTGCCTGATACAGACAGTGGTCACAGGAACACTCCTCTTTTATGAGATGCTGTATGTGGTTTAAATCCCTCCTTTCAAATTACAAACTACACACATAGTTTATATCTGGTCTTCTTGATCCTCAAGCAGGGCTAGAAATAGAGAGATACTAGCCTCATTGAAGAATTACCTGGGATTGTTGTCTTCATCACTAAAACTCTAGTCAAATACAGCACAGCACTTTCGTGTTGAACTTTTTCTCCTTTGTGGATTGCAGCAGGTATCAGAATTATTGTCCTGCAGGTGTGTCTATGCCCACCCACCCCATCCACCCTCTGCATAATGGTCTATTCCATTGAGCTCCTCGTGCTTTAGAAAGCCTAACACGTCCTTTCTTCTCAAGAACTGATAGTTATACAGGCTGATACAATGGGTACAACATACTCAAGAGACGGTCACCATCTGTTCCATCTTCCAATTACAAAAACAAATGGAAGCCCAAATCAAAGGCTTCAGAAATCCTGGATAATAGTTTCTGTTCTTAGTATCTTCTGCCTGAATTTTAATTCCCTTTTGAGCCAGGGGTAGGAAGAAGCATATTTTATTTCCATCAGTGAGGCACAATTAGAAGATTCACATCCAGCAATGAGAGAAAATTACTCTCTGCAAGATGCATGTGGGCACTCTGAACACCCTGACCTCCACTACATAGCACAGATTTCTGCTTAGCTTTGCCAAGCTCATGCAATGCTGGACAGGACATGATTAAGTTGAAACTCTCGGGGTTACTGTTGCCTGGGGAACAGCAATGGACTCACACAAGATGGTATTATAGTGCCAATGCTTCTACCCAGTGGGCAATGGGCTCACAGCAAGATCTGAAGCAAAATAAGATGATTTGAACGTGTGTGGGGGAGGTGGAAAATGGCATTGAAGGAGACGGAGCCGTGCGACATGGCTTTAAATTAATATGATTCTAAAAGGGAATTTAAGGTGATGAAGACAGTATGAGCTTAGAATACTGATGTGCAAGAAACAGGATTCTAGTAACACACAGTCATCGAGTGGGAAAATGAGAGAAAAAAGTTCTGTATTAGATGCCCTCATTCCCAGGGAGATTCTGTACAATAGACTGGAACTCCTGGCATGGACCAATTACCTTTATAATGGACCAGAACTATTTCTTTCCCTGTATGGTTAATAAATGGCAGGTGACTGGGGAACGAACGGTACCTGATTAGAGACGGTACACCCAGCATGACTTACTGCTGCCCTTCATTTTGCCCCATAGGCAACCTGGGTTTTCAGTGCTTGTCTTTAGCTTCAAGAATCGCATTAGCATTCTCCAGTATCTGATAACACTCCCTAGTGTTTACATACTCTCCATCCTTGGATATTATGTTCACCATGCTGTGGCTCAGAACAGATAAAACTAGGAATTTGGAGTTGATGGTTACTGTTTTGTTTGTTTTGTATTTTTTGACAATGGGAATGAAAGCACACACGTTCGCAGCCTCAGCCTGTCCACAAAGGATTGATATCCTTATACCAGGTCCTTATACCCGATGGCTTATAGGCTGCCCAACAGTGGCATCACACTAGAGCTGTCCCCAGCTTTGATGGACCTGGTAGCTTCACCTCTTCAGGAGAGTTTAAGCAGACCTTGTTGTTGGCTGTTTTAACTCTTTGGCTCTTTACTTTTTGGGGGCATGCCACTCAGCTCCAAATAAATACACAACATCCTAACTTTTCTAATAAATGCCCAGCCTTAGCTTGGCTTATTTCTAGCCAGCTTTTCTTTTTTCTTTTTTCTTTTTCTTTCCTTTCAGACAGGGTTTCTCTGTGTAGCCGTGGCTGTCCTGGAACTCACTCTGTAGTCCAGGTTGGCCTCAAACTCATGGAGATCTGCCTGACTTTGCCTCTCAAGTGCTTTTATTAAAGGCACACACCACCACCCAGCTAGCCAGCCTTTCTTAAATTATACCATCTATCTTTTGCCTCCGGGCTTTTATCTTTCTCTGTTTCTGTATAATTTTTTTTACTTCTTTCTCTGTGGCCTGCTGTGTAGCTGGGTGGCTGGCCCCTGGAGTCTTCCTCTCCTCCTTTTTCCCATTCCTCCATCCTTTCTCTCTTTTCCTCCTTCTATTTATTGTCTTTGCCTGACAGCTCCACCTATCCTTCCTCCTGCCTTGATATATTGGACATTCAGTTCTTTTTTAGACCAATCAGGTGTTTTAGATAGGCAAAAAAAACACAGCTTCACAGAGTCAAACAAATGCAACATGAAAGAATGCAACATATTTTTGCAACATAAATTAAATGTTCTACAGCATAAGCAAATGTAACACATCTTAAAAGAATTTTCTACAACAAGACCTTATTGTACGGTCATGGTTATTTCCCTCCTCATTAGGAAGGGATGTTTTTGTTTTTTGACTAGTTACGACTAAAAGTTCAATTCCAAATAAAAGCTTTAGACACCACCAGGAACCTCAAAGGAGACAAAGTACACGCGAATAGAACTACAACGGTCCCATCATCATAGCCGCTAGAATGGAGCCTCAATGTCTAATACTAAAACACTGATTATTAGACTTGCTGACTGCTTTCTATTACTGCTTCTCATTGTTAAAATTTATTTCATGCTTTCTAAGCAGAGGTGATGACAAAACAGCCCTGGCATGCTTACCTCAGCTTTCCTGAGATGTAACTGAAATATAATAAAGAACATGTGCACATTTAGAAAGCTATTAACATACGCATAATCTCATGAAACAATGATCACAATCAAGATAGAAAATATAATCAGTTTCACGGGTGGTCTTCTTTCCTTTTTGATTTCCCTTGTCTAGACCAAATAGCCGTCACCTGGTTTTGTGTCACTTTAAACTAAGTGACATTTTCCAGAACTTAATGCAAGCAGAGTGATGTGATGTGACTGTCTTTCCTAACTGTCTTTATTTAGCATAAACACAGTGTGATTCTCCCATACTGTGCATGCTTCATACCTTAGTACCCTTGTTACTCTTAGGGTGAGTGGCACATGGCATGGACATACAATGACTTGTTTATTCTTCTCATTGTTGATTGACACCTGGGCTGTGGTTAGAATGGAGCTATTTCCAGGTGATTCTGTTGTGTGGGTCTATGTGTGCTGGATGCACACTGCAGGTAGTGTGCCTTACGTATGACCGCAGGAACTCTGACAGACTCATTAGCTTTCTGACACATAGAATGAACACACTAAGATTTCCAAGAACTGATGAAACTCCATGAGAGTGAATGAGCAACAGAAAACAGGCCCTTTTATTTATATGCTTTACTTCCCTAATTATTTTTATAAAATTAAAATAAAGACAATTTTTAGTTTAATCAAGAACTATAAGAAGGCAAATGCCTACAATGGTCTCTGATTAAGTTTTATAAATTAACTGATGAAAGGACACAGCGAGACACAATCTTGTTAATGACTCCATCTCATCAATTAGAAGATGCAAGCTTTGCTGTCTTTTTACCTTTTGAAAAGGCAGATGCATCTTTCAGTTGAAATGTGAATTCAGTGTCTGGTTTCTATTCCTCTGGTAAATGCCCACTCATTGCTAATGACTAAGCAGAAGTAACAGATCCACAGAGTAGAATACTATTCACCAGTGAAAAGGAACTACAACCCAGAGAAAAGGTCAAGACATTCTGAGTGAGTGAGATCACTCACAAAAGCCCACAGGTCATACTGATTCCATTTCTGAGAAAAATAAACCATCAACAGATCAATACATACAGACAAAAGCCAGTGTTTTCTCATCGGATGAGAAGAGGAAGACGTGGGATGGGGTGTAGAGACTTCAAACTGTGAGAGCAATAGGAAGACTGGTACTTGCTGCTCACTAACCCAGTCAGTGTGTAAGACTGAGCTGGAATACTGTGCAGTCTGACTCACACTGACCACACTCTGTTCCAACTCATGCTTTCTACAAACTTAGAAAAACTGATGTCCATTGTGGCTATTCCAACAAGTGGATGAGGAAGCAAACACACACATTAAACAAAACTCAGCAGAGTGAGTTAACTCCAGAACGTCAGGAATAACAGTTTCTGAGCTAGGCTAACCAGTTTAAAATTTAAGACAAGCAACTTCTAACCCTACGAAATCAACTAACCCTTTGCATTTTATATTTCACCTTGAAGGTTGGGATAGAGCACAGTTGATGCAGGGCTTACATGGTTTACAAGAAGTCTCAGTTTGAACACAGTGCTGCATAAAATTGGGTGTCCTGGTACAGTCCTCTCAGCCCTAGGGTCAGGAGTTGGGGACAAGGGGCTTAGAGGCCCAATGTCATCCTCAGCTACATAGTGAGTCTGAGGATGTCTACACACACACACACACAATGCAAATATAATATTATGATAATACTACTTAGCTTACAACATTGAGCAAATAGCAAAGTACCAAACATGATGATTTGACCATACTAACTTCTGAGTAAACATAGGAAGATTTTCTCTCCCCAGGCTGTCCACCATTGTGAAACACATAACCTTTAATTACACTCGACAACCCAAATACAAAATCCCTCTTCTATTTGAGAACCCAACATATGACTAATGGGAACATCCTGCTAGAATTGCAGAGCCACTGTTCATCTGGTGCGAATGCACACTCTCTACTTGGGACGATTCTACTGCAATTATGTTGTGTGGTGGGGAAGCCCTGAAGACCTATTCCAAATAAATGAAGAGAGAAAAGTGCTTTGATTCACATGTCTGAGGTAAAATAGAAACTCCTAAAATTCCAATTAAAATCTAAATCAAAATATAACCTTGGCAGGTGAGAAGAGCGGAGTTGTGATGTCTTGCAACAAATATTCGTCAGCTGGGAACTCAGGAATGTGTTACTGAAATAATAAAGTGTCAAGCGTGGAGTGAGGTTGGGCTGCCTGATGCCTCCACCGGTGGAGGACTCCGACTATGCCGGTTCTCCTTATTACCTGCAGTTTACCTCCCGAGCCAGTGAGTGACTCTGTATTTTCACTAGAGGGTCTGTAATAGAAAATCCATTTGTGCCTAATCTCCCAACACAGCGAACACATGGGGTACATATTTCAAATTTCATGTAAGCAAATTCATTTATTCTGTATTTCTCTGTAGAAATTAGGTTATCTTTTTTCTGACAGGAAATTCAAGGTACAGTGTGTTTCAAGCTGTTAGACTTGTAAAATGAGTCATAGTATGGTCCTTCATTTGGAAACAAAGACGCAACTCAAAAGCTGGAATACATACACCAAAGACAAACCACTCCCTGGCTCTGGGAAGGGCCAGCTTACTCTTCCCAGCTTTGAATGCTGGGTTCAGTGCATATGATGTTGGGTGTCGACGCTGGTGTGGGAGGCTAATCAGGCCTGCAGAGCTGCATTCTTCGCCAGAGTTGGAGCCGCATCATTCATCCTTGTCCATGCATGGAGGAAAGCAGGTTCTTCACTCGGATGACATTGAACCACTGCTCCCTGAGAATTCACCATTTGGATCTCCTACTCAGAAAGACAGGTGTGTGAGCAGTGAGAAAACACTGAAAATCACCAAGAATATCCCTTCCCACAGACTGCCTTATTTAATCACCTTAACAAGTCTGCCTTGAAGATGCTATCTCTCTTTATGAACAGAATAACCAGGGCTCAAAGCCTCCTGCAAGACCACATGCTAATACAGCTTCAGATTCAGATTTGCTTAGAATTCCAAACTGGCACAGCCACAGATATTTCCATACTCATTCAAATTTTAGATGAATTTGACAATCAGAAGTTGAAACATTTTGTTTAAGAATGCAGAATTTTGAGTGACAAATGACTGTCATTATGAAAAAAAGGGAATGGTGACCTATTATTTTACAAAGTTGATATATATGATATATGTTATAATATATATCATATATACATTCACACACATGATGATATGGCTAAAGTATCTGCATGTGCATGAGACTTTCTATTTGTGGGTGTGTACTGAATATCCTTGGGGGCGTGTGCTGTAGCCCAAGCTACTCCATCAGTTGACACACAAGATTTACTGTGAGAGGCCATGCTAGGCAAAGGAGGGGGACCCCATTTTCAAATGAATATTTAGAAAGAAGTAAAATACAACTGATCCAATTTCAAGTATAGAATATTAGTACTCTTACCCTCGGCCACCCCAAAGTGCTTTATATTTCCATAATTTATTTACTTTCTAACTGAAAACTCTTGTTTTTGAGCAAACCTCTACCCATTTTCCCAAAGCTGTGATGTCAGCTTTCATGAGTCTGAGCTGTCCAGAGGCCTGCCACATGTGAGTTCCCGAGGCATTTGTGTTCCGTATGGATTTGGCCACTTAGCACAATGTAACCAACCCACATCCTTTACTTCACCGACATCACAAACCGTGAGTGATCTCCACCCATTCACCCTCAATGGCACTTAAGTCATTTCTGTATCTTCGGTCTTATGAACACATAGAGATGAATATATGACTTCAGATGTCTCTGAGATACTGATTTTTGTCTCATTTGAATATAGTGCTAGAGGTACGACTGGTATATTATACATTGGGTCTAATTTTATTTTTTATTTTTAATCACATTTTATTAGATCTTTAAGAATTTTGTACAATGAGTTTTTGACCATATTCGTACTCTCTCCTGATGCTCTCCCCAGATCCACCCCCACCTTCTTACCCACCTCATACAGGTTTGTGGTTTTTCCCCCCATCCATCAAATCCGATTTGTGCTGCCCATATATTTATGGATGTGTGGACTTCACCTACCAACACTATTAAAGAGAACTGATCCTCTCCCTCTGCTAGTGGCTACCCATTGCCAATACCTCCTTAGTTAGGGGTGGGACTTCCTGCCTGCTTTAGTCTTTGTGCTGGGATTTGATCTGCTTTGAGCATGCAAGGAGCTTGTGCATGCTGTCCCAACTGATGGGAGTTCCCACGTGCAGCTGCCTGGCTGTGTCTGGAAGATGTTGTGGCTATGTAGTCATTTGCCACCTTTGACTCTTACAGTCTTTCTGTCCCCTCTTCTACAGTAATCCTTGAGCCTTGGAAGAAGGGAGGAGTATATTATACACCTTCTAGTTATGACTGAACGTTCCACACTCTTACTCTCTCCATCTTGGCCAGTTGTGTGCCTTTCCATTGATCACCCACTATTGCAAACAGCGCATTCTCTGATATACATTGAGAGATACATTGATCTATGAGTGTAGCAATTATAGATCTGGGTGTAAGACCAATGTTAATACAGGGAGTCTATTTTTAATATTAATGTTTACACTACTTTTGTATTAGCTGCAGAAACTTGCAACACATCCCACTGAGGTACAAAGGTTCTCCTTCTCCCATGCCCCCAGCAACACTTGTTATCAATCACTTCTTGGTTTAATAATAGCCAGTATAACAAGTGTGAAATTTATTTCATGTGATTTGTCACCACACTTCCCTGGTGACTAGTGATTCTGAGAACATTCCCCTAGATCTACGTGATGGCTTTTTCCACTGAGAATATCATTGGCTTCCTTTGACCTCTTGTTTCTTTTGTTTTTATGTGATTTCCTCATACAGGTCAGGTGTTCAATCCCTATCAGTAGGTGCCTGGAAAATTTCTTCCACCAATCTGTTGGCTGCCTTTTCATTTTAGTTCTCTTTTACTGGATGATGTAGTACCATTTGCTTATTTCTGTTTTTCTTGCCTGTGCCTTAGTTCATGGGCAGAATATCATTGCCAAGGTCAATATCAAAAAAACAAAAAACAAGCCAATTCCTGTTTTCACTTTGGGGTTGGAAAGTTTCAAGCCTTCCATTAAATCTTCAACCCACTTCTAATATTATTTTGTATGGTTTCTGTAACGGGTTCTGACATTCTTAAATATTTTTCCTGATAACATTTATTGAAGGGATTATCCTTTCTTGGATTTCTCATCAAATATTAGCAAATTCTATCAAGGGATTTACTCCTATATGCTTTACTCTGCTACAATCATCCCAGTGTTTTTTGTTTTTTGTTTTTTAGGTCAGTAGCATCCAGTTTTAACTACAGTTTGAAAGAGGGGAATGCAACATTTCCTCCTTGTTCTCTGTCTAGTGAGGTGTCTGCAGCTCTCTACAGGTCACAGGGTTTTCCTGCTCCTGTGGATGCTCCTTGGAGAAGTGATGAGGGGTTGTGTTAAATTTGTAGACAGCTTTGTGTACTGTGGGTATTTTAGAAGTCTTAATTCTTCCTGGTTATCTTTTCATTCATCTGAATCTCTTACAATTATTTTTACCCATGCCTTACTTTCAGCATACCGAGTTTCCACCTGCTTTGCTAAATTTATTCCTAATTTTTTTATGGTTCTTGATACCATCATGACAAGATTTTAACAAGAAAACTCCTTTCCAGTTATCTTGCAGTTGGTATATATAAATCAATGGGTTTCATGTTGATTTTTATCTAGAACTTCCCTGAACTTAGGAGTTCTGGAAATTTTTGGTGATGTCTTCTGAGAACAATAAACAGAATAATAAATCTTCCCAAAGGCAATCCTTTAGGAAAGAAAAAGACACTGGTAAATAACAGCAACCACATCCATGATGCTCTTAATTGAGATGGAGAGAAGCTGATCAACCTCACAGTTAGAACATGAGGTTGTCTCGTATGTGAATGAAGCAATTCATTCCAGAAATCAAAACACCCCCATCCATGCCGTGTCTGCACAGCCTAGAGACCAAGAGAGAGGTTGAGGTGGAACAGCTTCTTCATTGTCTGCTGGGGCTGGCTTTTATACCATGGTGCCAAATGAGGAGGGGCTGTGAAGGGACTGTAACCTGACCCTGACAGGGTGCAAGGAGTGGTCACCGTGCCCTCAAGATTCCTTCCCCCACTCCAGGAGCAGAGAGTATTTTTTATGTCAAACATGTTTTTCTTTGCAGTTAAGCACATCAAATGGGGGCAGGGATATCATAACTCGGGGCTGCTGTTCCCACAATTCCCCC
>LOJH01010426.1:12426-27448 GCA_001685095.1 Ellobius talpinus
TGTCTCACTGTCGAGAAAAGTTTAAGTTCTTAAAACATTTTAAATGCCATATTCCATAGGTCTTTGAGGTGCTAAAGATTATCTATCCATCTGAAATATATCTCTGTGCATCTAGAAAACCTAACTAACCTGACTACAGTTTATTATAGATGACTATCTATTAATCTGTATTTCTTAATTATACATGACATTTTAAATGAGGCGCACAAACATAATACCTTAAACAAGAATGGAAATACATATACACATTATATCAAAATCAACCTTAATCAAGTATCAATAGGCCAAGATCCATACCAATGCAAAGAATTCATCTCTAAATCATATCCCCCTTTAAATGAAAACAAATATTTATAAACGATCTTTTTGGAAATTTGGGCATTGTTTTCTCCAAACTGCTTCCTACTATTTGTTGAGTGAAGTATTGTTAGGGTTCATGGAGACCTTTTGGGGGGTCTTGTTCCCTTAAACCACATTAGCCAGGAAGGAATCCACAGTTCTCGTCTTCTGTGGTTGTATGTGGATCCATGCCCCAGACCGTAGGTGCCATTTTGTAAATGGAGAATACTCATTTCTTCCCTGGCCACACAGATCCGAATAATCGCACAGAAACTAATTATTAATTATAATACTGTTTGGTCAACAGCTTAGGCATGTTTCTAGCTCATTCTCATATCTTAAATTACCCAATTTCTTATTTTATGTATCGCCATGAGGCTTGTGGTTTGTTGCCTCTTTCTTCTTGGGCAGCTACATGGCATCTCCCTGAGTCCACCTACTCTCTCTATTTCCTGCCTGTTTTCACTCTGCTAAGCCATTGGCCAAAACAGCTTTATTCATCAACCATTAAAAGCAATACTTATACAGAAGGAAATCCCACATCAATATGGTTCTTTTAAATTAAATTTAGTACGAATACAAAGAATGGATTTCTTTGACATTTTTATACACATAAATGTTATTTTTAATGAAAATTATCGTATGCTCATTTATTTTACCTTGGAAGACATGTACATGATATTTTTTGGTTAGTGACCTATTCTGACTTATAAACTAATGATGTAAATGTTCTTCTTAAGGTGTTTCTTTGTGCCAGGAATTGAACGTATAGTCCCATGCCTGCTCGGGGAGTGTTTTGTTAGTGAACTATAACTGATTCCTCCTTGTACTTACACCACTGTGTTGTCTAACGTGGCTTTGAACTCATTTGACTCTCAGGTGCATTGTGATCTCTCTTGTCATCTGTGAATTGTAAATAGAGTCTAAACCTGCTCACCTTGTGCAGTTACAAATACTCTCAGCCTCTTAAATAGCTGGGAGATTATGTAGGCGGCTTCCTCCAGGCTAAACTTTGAATTTTTCTAATGTAATTTCTAGTGTTTTAAAATAACCCACCACACTGATAATTAATCTGATAAGGATGATAAACTAGCTGTACCATTTTTTGCCCTTTAAGATAAAATGATATTCACATTTATAGAGCTTATTTAACTCTCTTGTGTTTAACATTTCTGATTTATTTATCTTTGTTTTATGCTACATTAAAATTTTGTACAGTTGTTAGCTTAATTTGTATCTATTTCTTTACCCATTCCCATGTATCAGTGAAGAAAGTGTGGAAAAGATAGTTCTTAGTGTCTTATAAAGAATTCATGTATTGAATGTTGATTAAATACTTTAAAAGTGGTTTATTTAACTCCTAGGTTTATCTATTGTTGGGCAGTAGTTTTGTTTTCCCCATGAAGAGTGGCAAATACATGACTTTGGGTATTGCCTCTGCTATAATATTGTAGAAGCAGCTGAGTACATCATAAATGGATGGCCTTGGTTCATGTGACAATTTCTTTACAAAACTAGGTGGAATAGCTATGTCCTAAAGGTAACAGTTTATTGATCTTTGGACCAAAGCAGGAATTAAATTAGAAGATATAGGAAATAAGATGCTAACTATATACCAAGATGGGACAGCAAGGGAAGAATATTTGCCTTGCTTTTCTTTTGTGTTTGTTTGATTTTACTAATATACAGTCTGGTGGTATATCCCGGGTTGGCTGGAGCAAGGCATCTTGCTGCCTTGGTACCCAAGCTTGAGATTACAGGCCTATGTCAATGTACTTGTGTTGGAAAGGGCTTTAACATCAGGATCACTTGTCACTTTTAGGTTTTCCTGTGCAAAGTGTTGGCATTGATTGTTTTCTGTGTTTTTTTGTTGTTGTTGTTTATTTTTTTTCATGAAATGTACCACTTTTATTCTTATGTCTGGGGCATTCTAGGTTCTCAAAACCCAACAAGAGTTATTGATACCTTAATTCATTGGTTTAAATGATTCCTTCTCATCAGTTTGCCAATGGCAAAAACTGTTCTATTTGTTATACATGGCAGAAATTCTGTTCTATTTTGGAGACAGAATTTCATGTAATTCATCCTGGCCTTGAACTGACTACATAGTATAAGATGACTGAGCTCCTGAGTCTCCTTTTCACACCACCATGTACTGGAATTATGAGTATATACTATCATGTTGTCCAGCAAGCAATGGAAAATTATAAATAAACTCCTTTCTGTTTATTGGAACAGATGTATAAGAGCTAGGGCATATTTTTATTATTATTTCTGCCCAAGATTCAAACTCCATCAAAGTCTACTGGAGAGTGCGAAAGAGTAATCTGTATAAGGATAAGATGAGAAGGATCCTCCATGGCTGTGGTTCCCAAATTCTGTCCAATAGAAAGGCTTTACTGATCCTGTCTTGGGCTTCTATGAGTAGGAAGTGGGCCAAAGAGGCAAAGACTCACTTCTCTCCCTACATCCTGCTTCTTCTGCCAAGGCAATTCCATGTTATGATTTATTTTCTTATGTCTCTATGTAGTAATTTGTGTGATTAATGCATGTAAGAACTTACTTCTTAAAGCCATTAGTAAAATAGTAAATTGATGAATAAAATCTATGGAACTTACACTTTTATGTTTTGCCCATGGCCTTTGTAATATTGTCTCGAGTACACTTAATCAAAGCATTAATCTGACTTGTTTTAACAAACCCGATAATGACAGAAGTATAACAGTGCTCTTAAGTCTGTCTATCACACTGAGCACATTTTTGCATCTCGTCACAGACATTCTGCTCTTGAAAAACAATGGAACTTTCGTTAGTTGTCAAAACCCAACATGGAAAATATGCCAAGTGTCTAGATGGGCATATTTAAGCTGTGTTTGAGTCAGGCATGGTGGTATATCTCTTTAATAATCTCAGCATTCAGGAGACAGAAGTGTGCATATTTCTATGAGTTCTGGACCAGCCTCATCTACATAAGGATTTCCAGAAAAGCCAAGGCTACATAGTGAGACCCTGTCTCAAAAGAAATAAAAAAGAAAGAAGGAAGAAGAGAGGGGAAGAGCATTGTGTTAACTATGGTATTGGAGCCTTCAGCCTAGTTACTACAAAAGATTCATTTCTCTTTTCTGCCTTCAATGTTCAGTTTTCATTACAGACGTTCAATGTGCTCAGCACATAAGTATATTCTAGTTCAAGAGAGAATCAAATCTGTTCAATATTATTTGATCATAAAACTTCAAAGTGTTCATTTTTCTTTCCCTCTTCTCCATAGTATCAAATACTGTGATAAGATTGTTATACAAATCAACCTCCAGTGAGGCTGTAGGGTCAAGGGTTTCTGGATCACATCTTGTCATCTCTACATTACAGGCAGGGGTGGGAGAATACAATTGAGAAGCTTGGATAGTCACCTGCAGATACTGCTCCAAACTTTATGCTGCCTCCTCCTCAACTGTAATTTAAAGTTACTTCATGATGAGGAGTAAGCAAACTCTTAATGTGATGGGCAGATATTGTAACTTATGTTCTTCATCAAAACACAAGCTCATCCTGAAGAACAATGCTCTAAATGACTTAGCAATTCTAAATTCCTTGTATTTATGCTTGGGAACTGATGTAGGACTACAGTCCTCATTAGCTCACATCTCATTAATAGTCAGTAGAAGAGGGAACATGAATCATACAGGTAGAGACAGACATGTGATATAACTAGGGTATCCTCTGATGTTTACTTCAAAGCTCTTGAGTGGTATAAAGTGTCCCAGGTAGAGACAGACATGTGGTATAACTAGGGTATCCTCTGATGTTTGCTTCAAAGCTCTTGAGTGGTATAAAATGTCCTAGGTTGGTATTTTTGAAGGTACTTCAAACCTGTATTTCTGTATTTCTCAGATTGCACTCACCCTCAGTTGTGACTTCCCCCTTCATCCCGAGCTGAGCCACTTCTCTCAATTCTTCTTTTGCCTAGGCACTAAGAGACACTGTGGGGTTTTCTCGTCTCTGAAAGATCATTCTTATAGATGGAAAGTAAACAGCAGACATTCTCTAAAAGTCATGATTTTGTTCTCCCATCTCTTTAGCTGTGAGAGGCATCTGTCACACATATCTGTATGGTTGACATGGTTTATGGCCTGCTAACTGTTGGCTTTCCAAGCATGCTGGTTCTCACTATGCCATAATATTTATGTTATCTATGTTTTGTCACTTCAAAAAATAATAAAACTTATGTATTGAAATATCTTTCCTGCATGTTATTTTCCTAGGGTTTTAATAAGGCATTGCTGGTTTAATGGGCATTATGTGCTCATATTTTGTGCAAGGTTATAATTACAAACATTTACTGTGCACTTTATCATGGACTGCTTTCATATACACAGCATGATAATAAAAAACAAAGAAATAGTTCCTTTTAAATCTCTCAGAATTATTAGCTGTATTCTCTATACACATACATATATCTGTATCTCTGCCCAAGAAGAGGATATAAAGTTAGTTCAAATGACAGGAAAATGGAGTCTCATATTAATGAATAACAACTGAAAATTAATGTCGGAATTACAGGTATTGAAGGGGCGAGATAAGGCTTCTATGTAGTCTTTCTGTCTCAGCCTCTCAAGCACTGTGATTGTCGACGTGCACCACCCATGTCTAACTATACTCAATAATTATGAATAGAGGGACATCATTGTGTAGCTGCCTCCTAAATTAAACCCACCTTTGAGTGTTTGAATTTGAATGTTGTATTTGATATTGTTATCATTTATTTCAAAAGGTAAACCATGTGCCTTTCTATTCCTTTGTAATGTCTTTTTTAAAATACTGAACTTTATCAAATAAGGAATAAAGGTCTGTTCTTCTCAATGTATTTCAGTCTTTTGGGGTTACTATAAAATGTCACATAGAGTAGGTGGCTTATAGATAGTAGACTTAAATTTCTTATTATTTTGAGTCTGAGAAGTCCAAGATCAAATTGCTAGGTAGACATAGTTTGCTGCTGACCTCTTACCTGGCTCTAGATGATTTTTTATTCCTGTATCTTTATGGGGTACAAGAGTCAAGGGAGCTTCTAGGGGAGCCTCTTTATCAAGGCACTGATGTCATGACATCTCCAGCATTAAAACTTAAGTCTCCCAAAGTCCTTTCCTCTGAATAGGGTCAGTGTATTGTTTAGGATTTCATTGCACGCCTTTGGGATTTCTCACATCAAATCTCTCCCCTCAGGGCGGGAGAACTCTCTAGAGGAGGTTGCAGAAAGAGTGTAGGAGCCAGAGGGGACAGAGGACAGCAAGGAAACACGGCCTTCATAGGCATGGAAGGACTGAAACAAATATGAACTCAAGGAGATTGAGGCAGCATGCACAGGGCCTGCACCTGCCTGTACCAGATGGGGTGGCAGCTCTGAGAGAAGAAGTGCACATAAGCTCCCTCCCCCCACATTCCTAACCCAGAAGCTCTCTCAGACTGGTTACCACTTGCAAATGGAAAGTGCATTTTCTCCAAAGGAGTCTCATTGGGTATGCAAACCCTCTGAAGGGAAGGCTGCAGTCCAGTAGAGGACCAATACAAAATGAACTTAACAGCATCTTGGGAATTGTGTGCAAATGTGTGGTCTCTGTGTCTATAGCGTAAGGTTTTTTCCTTGGCTCCTTTTGGTTTCTTTTTTTTTCTTTTCTTTTTTATTCTATGTTGATTTGTCTTTGCCTTATCTTATTTTATTATTATTTTCTAGAAATCTGTTTGTTTTCTAAGGAGAGACAAAAGCCTGTGGATTTGGATGGCAGGGAAGCTGGGGAGGATCTGGGGGGAGTTGGGGGAGAAGAAACCATAATTGGAACATATTATATGGAAAAAATCAAATTTTAATAAAAATAGGAATAAATAAAACATCTTATTGTTTACAATATATTTTAAAAAGTAATCGTTTTAAAGGTTAAACATTGGCCCAAAATGAGTTAGATATAAAGAATGCTTTTAGACGTCATATCTGGAGACAAATTATAAATACAATATATACCTTATTAAGAGCTCTATGGAGGCCAGTCTGAAATTCTTAGCCAGACCATCTCAAAAGAAAAAAAAATCTGTAAGTATCTTTGTATATGTGTGAAACTTTCTGCTTTGTTCCCCAACCCTTGATAAACAATAGATACCTCCTTTCTTTCATGGCCTTATTGATAATGGATTGATCTTCCAATATTTGCCATAATTGAGTCATAATAATAAAATTCATAATTGAAGTTATTATGGAAAAAGGGGGGAAATGGCTCTGGTGGTAAAGTCCTTATTGTACAAGTATGAGGACCTGTGTTTGGATCCCTAGAATCTATGTAAACCTGGGCACAGCTATGAATGCCTGTACTCCCAGCTCTGGGAAGAAGGATCCTCCCTGGGGCTTGCTGGACAGGAACTCTGTGGAACCAGTGAGCTCCAGGTTCACTATGGGGAAAAGGAGGTAGAAATCCACCTCAGAAGACACTGGGCATTGACTTCAAGCCTCTACACACAGACACAGAAGACGTGGTCACACACACACGTGTGTACACTTGAGCACACAAGTATGTGCACAAAAACACAGTACATTATGGAAATGGCTGACACATTAAGCTGTAAGTTTCTTAAGAGTAAAAAATGTGTTGATTATCATTTTAACATATTAATTTACAATTATCAGGATCTTCATATCTGATGTCAATATAAATTGTAATTGGTTCCGTTTCAAACTTCATAGAGGACAGAATATAGAGTCACAAACAAAATTATCTCTGGATTCAAAATTATATTCTGCAGCTGTAGAGTTGGCTTGCTGGTTGATAGCATTTACTGCTCTTGCAGAAAGCTGGGTTCAATGCCCAGTACTCATGTGGTAACTTACAGTCTTCTATAACTTCAGTTATAAGGATGCCTTATGCCGTCTTCTGGCTTCCACAGGCTCCTGAATGCAGAATCACACATACATGTGTATATTTTTAATTTTAAATTACATTATAAATTCATATTAAGGTTAAATTTAACACTCAGAACCATAATTATTGCCTTGCAAAGTTGAGTGAGATACCTAAAAGTTTGTCTTGTTTGCAAATCTAAAATAATAACCATATCATGCAGTGTTTAGTCTAAAGTTGACTTATCATATTCAGTAAAAGGCAAACAAAAATTTTAGTTTCTTTGTTCATTGAAATAGCTTGAATAGATTTCTGTACTTTTAGATCAACAGTTTGTAAGTTCTAGTGCAAGAGTCCAGTTCTTGAGAATTAGGCCCACTCTGTAAATTCTTAGGAGACAGAGAAGGGGCCAATTGTAAGGAAAGCAAGAGGCTTCTCAATTTTTGTTCCTAGGAGAAAGCTTGATTCTTTCATTTTCGAAAGACACGGAAGCCAGCATGGTACAGATATACATCGTGGAGGACACTGTCGCAGATTTCATGCTTCAGAGATAAACAGTTAATCATTACCATATACAAGTTCAAAACAGTATGGAAGTAATTTTTCATGGGAGATTAACAACTGAAGCCAGAAATGTTTGTGGTTGTTCTTATGGAAATTGCTTTGTTAAATGAATGTAGGAACTAGCAAGTAGTCAGTAAACCCATATGAAGTGGCACATTACATGTTCAAAAATTCCACACAGAATGGCTCTGACTTTAGATAAAGCTGTGCATATTCATAGGATTCTTTGTCGTTTAGTATTTGAATCATTATTAGCACGACTATTTTAATGGAAACAGTTCTTCATTCCCAGGTTTTGTTTATTATCAGAGTATAGTGTTTCTGTGTGTGTGCTCTGAAGTGTTCATAACAAGCTTGCATCCCAAAAGGGACTGCAGAGTTCTTTCTGGTGGTCTTTGAGTCTATAATTGCTGCCAGCTGAAGTAGAAAAAAATTCAATAAGTTGAAGAAACTTTCACAAATAACACTTACCATAATTACAAGGTATAAAGCTCAATGTGTAGTTTATATAATGAAGTCCTAACTAACCACAAAGCATGCACATCTAGTCAAATGGTGGTCCTCACAGAGGTAGACATTAACCTTTTGCTTGACACTGAACTTGCTTAGATTTATTGAAACCTTCTGACTGGTCATTTGAAATGTTTTTTTTTTAAACTCTCTTGCAGACTTGCCTCTTTCTTTAGAAGCCATTTAAAGAGCATGTCACAACTAATAAAATCTTATTCTTCAAAAGGTAGAAAACCCTTCATTTTTGCATAGTGTTGTCTGTTATGCTGAAATCAAGGGCACTCCCTGCTGCTTCTTATTGAATAATGTGCTCTACCGTGAAGAGATACGATATAAAAACTGAGACTCCAAAACCAAATATTACTCAGCAATCATACTACATATTTGCCTCATCCATAGTTGAAGAAGGAGGAGGAGTTATGACATAGAGCTGCCCAAGGATTCAGGTGTTGGTAATCTCAATAGGAGTGGTCCTCACTTCTCATCACTGACTATTTATCCTACAGAAGGAGTTTAAAAAGAGAATGGCTCTGTCTTTGCTCAGTCTCAGACTCTAGCCATAATTGCTTGGTTGCATTTCTCGTCGTGTTGAAGCGGAACGTAATGGGCAGACGGGGCATTGGTAAGAGCAGAGCTACTCACCTCATGGTGCCTGGGGAGCAGAAACGGGGCAGGGGATTCTGGGGAAAATACAAAAGCATGCCCCAGTGACTTAGTGACAGAATTCCTCCTCACAGCCTATGCAGCTACAGACTCATCATCCAATTAACCTGCATGATCTAGCATGGTTTCCCCTGACTGGGTAGCGAGAGAATTCTGTTAACTAGATTAATTGAGGTAAAAAGATCCACACTGTAAGTGGGCAGCACGAATCCCTGGATTTGATTCCTGGACTGTAGAAGCAGGAAAGGGCTGGATGAGCACAGACATTCATTGCTCTCAGCGTCTTGACTTGACAACAACTTGACCGGGTCCCTCAAGCTCCTGATGCCGGGATCTCCCTGTTAGAGCCGACTGTGCCCTCCATTAGTCAACCCTCCTTGCTTGCGCTGTGCTGCTCAGGGTATTTATTACAGCGACAGGAGAATTAACCAAGTTTCTACCCTGATAGGTAGCCCCTCCTCCGAAACATCTCAGCCTCCAAAGCCCTTGAACTTTGGGACTAGAGTGTGAGGGGCAGCCCCGGACATCTGCAAATTCCTTAGAGTCATGCTTCCACATGATGAGTGGAGGTTGACGTACATGGGGGTGGCTACTGCTTGCTCACTCTTACCAGTATAGGTGGGAAAGCAGATATTACTTCTGATTTTCTTTTGGTGTGTGTGGGGGGGAGCAGTGAGCAATTTAGTCCTTTAAGAGATTTTGATCACTTTTTACCATACACAGAAGGAGCCAAGAATCCTCAGAGGAGCCAGGCAGCCTCTTTACCTCTTTGCTTTGAAATTGTTTCAGCTGAACACTCTTTACGTTGTTTTTCTTATACTGCCTTCCACAAAGAACGAAAACACAGCCAAGGATTCTGCCAGGTTCTTTGCCATTTTATAGCAAAGATCGCTTTTCCCTCCAGTTTCCAGTAATATGCCGTTTCCATCTGGAGACTCCTCAGAATAGCTTTTGCTGCCCATATTTCTATCGGCAGTCCAGGAGTGCTTTAGTATTCTTCCAGGAGATCGACACTTGGCCTCCAGGTCTCCTGTTGTCTTTCTGAGCCCCACTATAATATCTAAACAGTCTACTCAAAGCAACACATGCTTTCCCTTGCATGTACCCCAACACATATACTCCCTCCCCAGTTCTAAGCATCTTCCATGTTTCTAGAATATAGCACCTCTTTCTGGATACATATATTCTAACTCTTCATGCTCTTATGACAGTATCATACGCTGGGTGACTCATGTGCCATAAAAGTTTCTTCCTCACACATTTTTTGGTTTGCGTATGTGGTACATGCATAGGGTGCAAACATGGGTGGGCAGGTATGCACATTGCTGTGTGCAGTTGTTCTCTTTCCTTGTTGAGTACCTTGGTTTCTGAGATGGAGTCTCCCACTGAAGCTGTAGCTCAGCCACTGGCTAGGCTGACTGGTGGAAACCCTCAGTATCTTTTTCTCTCCTCCTCTCCAGCACTGGGGTTGCAGGTGTATGCTCTTGTGCCCTGCATTTTACACGGATGCTAGGGACCCGAACTTAATGTCTCATGTTTACAAAGGAAACACTTTGCACACCACGCCATCTTTCCCCAAAACTCTGGAAACTGGGAAGTGCAAAATCAATGTATTGGCTAAGGGACTACACCATGACTTATACATGTCATCTTTTACCATGTCCTCACCTGGTAGAAGACTACGGATAGTTTCTTAAGTCACGTTTGTACGAGGACTAGTCCTAGGGAAGATGAGAGGGCTGTGTTACCCAATCACCTAACACTACTCCTACTCACCCAATGTCCTCACAGTGGAAATTATGATTCAGTTATGACTCTGGAGGACATATGCATCAAGTTGCTGGCAATACCTTGGAGATGCTGTTCAGCTGAGTCTAATTTAAGCAGGAGACACAGAAAGTCATGGCTGACCTCCTGCGCATACCTGTGTTCACCAGCAGTGTATGAGAGGAAGAGAACACATTCTGAGGCACCTGCCAATTCCTGCAGCTTTGCTGAATAAAGGCAATGGTCTGTATGGGGAGTTGACACATGCCTCTTATAAACCCATTATTTCACGTAGGTATGGAAAGTTGAAGAGAGATGTGTGGCGCTGAAGCTGTGGGATGTTGTTTTTATTGATATGTTACATTATAGTCTAAGAATTAGTTCAAATGTTGAAGACAGAGTCTTCTAGGTTTCTGTCTCCTAGGCTTTTTTTTTCACCACAGAAACCCAGTTTTATTTTGTAATGTGGGTGGTTCTCTGGCATAATTAGTTTCCTGGTGTGTTTATTTAGACAGACCCTGTAGCCTCCCCTCTTACTGACATGCATGAAAATTATATTACAACATTAAAGAACCATAAGTGATTTTTTCCTTCAAGGCAGACTTATCATCCTTTCTCAACACAAAATATGTTCTTTTGTAAGCATTACAATGGTGTTGTTTCTGCCAAGTGTTTTGTCTGAATAGTTGATTCTCTAGAGTGATAGGGTACTGTGGACAGTGTCATGAGTATTTTCAGGTGGACCAACGGTGCAACCATTTCCATAGTTATTTATTTGGTTATGTGAATTCTCTTTCTTGTCTTGGATCTTATGTGAGCTTGGGATACCAACCAGAAAAGAACGGGTTCTGAAATTTGAAATGGTGACATATCAGAAGGCTTGAGCCTCATGACAGAAACATGTTTCCCGATTGTTACCGTGGTACATGGTGAAAAGGAGGAGAAGACGAGAAGAGGGAGGGACAGAGGTAGTCGGGAGATGAAAATGGACGGAAGAGTTAGAGGAGCCCAAACTTCCCTCTCATTGGAAACATTTCTGTAGATGGCGCGAAGGGTTTTGAGGAAAGCGGTGTGAGCTATCACAGATCTGGCCTTACTGCATGGAGCAGGCCAGGAGGGCATCTCGGTAACAGATGGAGCATTTGGAAAGGGGCACGTACTGAAAGGCGAGGACAGGGAGATGAAGGTGTTTGGCTTATGGAGACAGACTTTTCCTGAGTTGAAGGAATGAAATGGAAAGTCGCTTCTTCCTGCAGGCAGAGCTACTGGGTGGAGGGGAGTATTACAGAGAAAGAATCGGTGTGTTCAAGGGCCTGTGGCAGAAGGCTAATTGAGAGTACTGAACCAGCTAATTTAGTTCAGTTGGAGAGAAAGGAGAAGCATAATATGTGGGTGACAAAAGGGAGCAATGTCACTCAAAGGGCATGGAAATGATAATTAAATGTTGGATGGTGGCTAAAATTTTGATTTATGTTTGAATGATTTTGCTTTATTTTTTAATAAAATAAAATTGAATTTTTCCAGCCAATTTTTATAATAGCTGAAGCAATATAGCATGTTTTTTGTTTATAGCATTAAGAGTGGAACGGTTTTTATACTCTACATTCAATTTTAAGGTAAAAGTAGCCGATCTTGACTGGACATTGGCTTTTCCTCCTGCTTCCTTTTCCTTTCTTCTGTCAGCACTATCCTCTGTTCTAACAAAGTTTCTTTTTCACTTCAGTAATCATAATTTTCTATAATTGTAGCTTATTTTGCCTTTTCTTATTTCTTTCTTTACAGCATCTTTAAGGCTCTAATTTTCTATTGACTACATCTTGGAAGGGTCTGAACTCTTTGCCCATTTCCAGTCTTCCCCTGTCTCTCCATCACTAAAAGCTCCTCTGGTTCAGATCCATCCTTCTTGCCAAGTTATTCTACTGCCCTTAGTTTCTCTGTGTCATTAGAGCCCTTTCTTTTCTGATTTTAATGTTCCCATGAAGTCACGGACCTTTTGCACCTCTTCTTGCCCCACCTCTGTATTCTCATATTCTGACTTGTGTCCTTGGTATTTCATTTTTTTCCTCTCATTCTGCTGTATGCACTGTTGAAAGGGTTAGAATGATACATTCTTTGTCATTTCCAGAATCTCCAAATGCAGTTCTTGCAAATTTAGATGTTATTTTTAACCCTTACTTGGCTATCACTCACCTATTAGTAATGTTTTCTTTGCATTATTAACTACAGAAACATGCTCATCTGTTCTTTAAACCTAATGACTGTATTTAATGATAGTGGCTTCCCAGCAACACCGGATTTGTGTTAATCTTTGGAATCAATGGAGCATTTTTAGTGATTCTGAAGTAGAACAAAGGTGTTGTTTGTATATTGATTGGTTGTTTGATTTCTATAGGATAACTTTCTTTCTGGGATTTTGTGGTCAATAAAAAGCACTGGAGTTGCTCTGGGCCAGGTACCCAGCCTCCCTCCTCCAAAAAGACATGAAAAGATGCATAGCCAGTTCTTTGGAAAGGTTAGAGAATGAAGAATAGGCAAGCTTTTTTTTACTGTTACAGATAAACAGATGTTCCTCAATTTATAGTGAAGTTATATACAAGTAAATTCACTGTTGAACAATATGGAGTGGAGTTTACTTTCACACCTAGCTCACTGAGCATCCTGGCTCAACAGCGTGGTGTGCACTCCGCTGGTTACCTTTGTAATCTCCCTTGTGGGACTAGGTAGCTTGTTACCATTGCCCAGCATGCCTAGAGCCTTTCATATGCTACATTACTCTTCAAGGAAGAGAGACAATTTCAGACGTAGAGGCACCATTACTATTGAATGTGCTTTTTCTCCTTACCACCATGAGGCAGATGAACTCGTATGGGATGCTATGGTGGATTGGGGATGGTCTGTAGTTCTGTAAGTAGCTACTCACTACTAGTCTTTTTGGCTCCTTTATTTGCTTTCTTCATGTTAAACAAATACAAAATAGACTCTGTGCTTCTCGGCATGTTTGGGGTGAATGTTTGGTTTGTTTTCAGCTTGGTTCCATGTTTTCTTCTGTCTCAGGAATTGTCCATAATTTCTATCACAATATAGCTGTTCCTTTCTTTTCCAGTATTATTTGTTGGACATCCAGTTTATACAATGTGTGTGTCCGAGTGCATGCACACTTCCGCCGTGTGTCCCAGCCCGCCATTTCTTCTACCAGTACACATCTGTCTATGCTTAAATGAGGAAGGTGTGTTTTGTTCTATGCCTCCATCTTAGATAGACCTCACTCAATCTCTTAAAATAAGTATTTATGATAGGAAAAATGGCTTTCTGATATATTCTTGTCATCCCATAACTCATTTTATAAAATTCTAAAAAAATTGAGTTCTTATCTAAGTCCTGGAATTTAAAGTATTATAAAATTGTATTTATTAAGGCATACATCATTATAAACCCCATTACTTCTCATTCAGTAGTTAAGAGTCCATTTTGTCTCAGCTATTATCTTTCTCACATTATCCTCAAATTGGTGATTATTATTCTCTAGTTGATACATTAGTTTATATTTAATGAAGTTCTAAATTATTCTACTGGGTTTCATGAAATAAATGAGCTAATTTTAGATACATTATACATTATGTAGATGACCCTAGCATAAATGACAAAGGCAATGTTTAGTATTGTTTAGTCTTCGTCACTGAAAAAGCAGAGTACCCACCATATTTAAGTACAAAAAGCCCAACCTTATGTTTATTCTAACAAAAAATTAAAGTGTTATATTATTATAGGTTTTTAAAATAGGAATTCTTCTTTTTTGGCTTCCTCTCCCCATCCTTCTATGAAAATAAGGGATTATATTTTAAAAGCCAATTCAGATGTCTGAGTGACTATAGAAAAGATGTGATTAGCAGTTTAAAAACAGGATAATGTTTGTTGCTTAAATCAAATTTAACTCCCATTTTTAGTTTTTTATTGCCTATTAAATTAAAATCTTATTTTATAAATTTTTTGGTGTTAAAACCTTTACATATTTGTCTCTCAAATTGTCAAGTCACTTTTCTGAAATATTGAGAGTTAAAAGTAAAGGAATTAAACCACCAGTCCTTCTGAAACTCTTTCAAACCCAAACTTATGGATTATTATAAAGTTTAATAGGTGCCGCATTTCTTTGGATGCCGCCTAAGCATTGTACAACTTGGCACGCAATCCGTTACTGCTGCTTACCGCCGCCTTTGCACATTTGCTGGGTGCCTACGTTTTGTGTGGTCCTTTGGTAGGAGCTGTAAGCGTTATTTTAGGGAATATCTTTGGTAGGAGCTGTA
>LOJH01010427.1:0-27447 GCA_001685095.1 Ellobius talpinus
GAGGAGGAGGAGGAGGAGGAGGAGGAGGAGGAGAATGCCCTTGTTCTTTTCACCCCAGGACCACTTGCTGCCCCAACAATTCAGGACAGTTACTGGGACATAGATTATTTTAATGTTTGTTAAAGAAAAAGTTAAATCAACAGCAATACCACAGCACAAATCAACCAAATATCATAAAAACAGTGCACGCGCACACACACATTAATGCAAGCAGAGCTATTCCTTCCTCATCGGAAAGCTTGCATGGATATTTTTGAAGGGTAATGAACCAATATGTTTGTTTTGCTAACAATGAAAGTACAACCAACATCCATGAGCAGGGATGTGTTCTGGGGTTTACATGTTGAGGAGAGAGAAAAATCCAGTTTAGAGGAACGGGGCAGTGTTAGAGAAAAGAATTTGTTCAGAAGAGAGCATTTTCAGACTAGAGAAGACAAGCCTGACTCTCATCAGTAGAGCAAGAATTTGAATCTAAAAAAGATGTTGTCAGCATATTGGCTCTAGGCATGACTTGATATAACAAGACATTGACGATGCACAGAACTGCGTGAGAATCATCCCTACCACTGCATGGCCTGAGAGCCTATTACTTCTTACTCCCAGGTAGTGTCTCATTGCATGATCAGATGACAATTTATTCGTGGAAGCAGTGCGTGAATATTCAGGCTGTTTCCAGTTTGGGGCTACCAGGGATAAACCTGAATGGACTTCTATGTAAAAGCTTTTGTGTGTGCATGTTTCTTCTGTTCTTTTATACATAAATTCCAACCAATATGTTTGTATCAGAAAACAAATGCTGCTTGCCTCTTTGAAAAAAGCTTACAATGATCCCCCAAGTAATTATGTGAGGTCACATTTCTGTCAGCCAAATGGGAGTCCTGACTGACATCTTAATGGGTCATTTTAAGTGTAGCCACCTTCATGAACACAGAGATCCTGCTTCTTGGTAGCTGGCTCTTGAATGAAGGCCGTTGCATAAAAGGGTTTGTGAGAAACACATTTTAAAGTGCTTGAGTTTCTAAGTATAAATGAGAATTCATATCATAAAAACTATTTTGGGATACAAGCCTTTTTATAATATATACTTCAGAGATATTTTCATATACTTTAGAGATATTTTCTGCCAATTCTGAGAGTTTATCCCTACTCAGTATGTCTTTAAGGAGCAGGAGTTTTTTAATCTTGATGAACTGTAAGTTGGTAGTTTCGTTGTTGTCGCTAAGATATCTAATTGTTCCAACACTATTTTATCAATGTTTCATTGCTTTGATGCCTCTAGAATGGAACAGGTATCCCGCTATGGGACATCTACTAATAACATGTCAGTAGAGAACACCCACAAATTAATACACAAAAAAATTTCCCAAACTGCATTTTAACCTTTGAAAAGCTTGCGAACACTGTAGATTCAGGCCAAATTCTGAGAAATTACACAAAACAGTAGCAAAAATATTCACCCAGTTTTTCTCGATGTCGCATTTCAGATCAGTAGTGCACAGCACTTGTCAACTTGTGGGTGGTGACCCATTTGTGGGTCACATGACCCTCTCACAGAGGTCACATATCAGATAGCCTACATATCAGATGTTTACATTACGATTGGCAACAGTAGTAAAATTACAGTTATGAAGCAGCAATAAAAATAATTTTATGGTTGTAGGTCACCACAACATTAGGAACTGGACTGAAGGTTCCTAGCATTAGGAAGGTTGAAAACCACTGGTCTAAGACATGCAGGAACCATATATTGAAACAACTGGCCAAGCTTTTTCAGATTTTTTTTAAGATGGGGAACACTCATTTGCAGATGTTCTACACAATTTAACCACAAGTGTAGAGTCACATGCTGTGGCCACTCAAGGAGAGAACAGCTCACCTTGAGGGTCACTGGGGCAAATCTGCCAGCCACACCACTATTCTGTTCCCTAATGCAATGGTTTTTGCCTTTTCATTTTCAAAAATGTTCTACAAACGGAATCATAAGTTAGCTAACCCTTCTGAGATTGGATTTTTTTCTCATTCAAATCCATTCACATTGCTGCAGGTAACAAAAGCTTGTTCTTTTTTGTTACCAAATGGAATTTTCTAGGATGGATGTATCACAATTCATTAAGCCACACCCCTGTCAAAGGAGAGACAGATTGTCTCCAGTTTGCAGCTCCAATGAATAAAACTGCTGTAGCATTTTAGGCACAAGTTTTTTCACTTTGGTTTTTGTTTTCTGTAAACATAGTATTTTTTTTGTTCAAATGTCTAAACACACAAGCCGGATCATATAACTCTACATGGTTAGGCTTACCCTTACTATGGGCAGACACCCTCCTTTCATTCATGTTCCCACCAGCACAGGATGGATATATTTCTTCTGCACCTTCCCTGGTATTTGGTGATACTGCTGGTTTTGAGTTGAGACATTCCTCCAGGTGTGTGGAATTACCTCCTCATGGTTTACATTTGGGCCTCCCGAATGACTGGCGATACCAAGCAACTCCTCCAGCTTATCTGCCGTCTGCTTCCTCTTCACTGAACTGTTTCTTTCTTTATTTTCATTTATTTATTTATTTATTTACATTTACATTTACATTGTCTGCAAATATTACAGCCCAGTCTGGAGCTCATCCTTGTGTCTTCCCAATGGTGTTTCTTTGCCCATTGTGAGTTTTGTTTCTGAGGTATTCTAATTTACATTGTGGCTCTGACATGGTGTCCAAGAACTCTTCTGAGCCTCAGATGTGGAAGGTTTTCCTTGTATCCTGTTTAGGCTCATGGCTCTTTTTTACTTGATTTTCATGTAAGGTCAAAAACGTGGGTGAATGTTCTATCATTTTGCACACCACTTCACCAGCATTTTATAAAATGTCAATCTTTCCCCTGAACTATTTTCGTGCATCTTTGCAAAGCAGTTACTAGCAAAAGGAAAATCATTTCTCCATCCCACCACCCATTCCCCGCCTCCCCCATGGATTATCACCGGATATATCAACTATAAACCAGGGCAAGCCCCAGGTAGTTGGCCAGTCAAAAACAAATTTCATGCTTTAAGCTTTGTGTACATGTCAGGAGTGGGAGAGCTTTTTGTTTCATTTTGTTTAGTTTTAGAGTTTTTTGTCTTCTTGGGTTTTTTTGTTTTAATTTTCATGTTTGATTTTCTTTATGTTGAGACAGAGAGCAGAGAACAGAGAGACAGAGAGACAGAGAGAGAGAGAGAGACAGAGAGAGAGAGAGCATATGAAGTTGGGTGGGGAGGAAGATGGGGAGAAACTGGGAGGAGTTAGGGGAGAAGAAAATGATCCAAATGTACTGTTTGAAAAAATTCTAAAGTAAAAAGAATAACAATATAATTTCATTCATGTATACATACACTGGGCTTTCTATGGTTTCTTTATTTTGTTATATGTCTTTCTCTGTATTGATTGATACCTTATTGGCTGCAATTACTTCAGCAATATTCTCCCATTTTGTTCTTCTAAAGAATTTCCTTTAGTTTAGGGCCTTGAGTTACCATATAAATTAAAATCCTCTATGTTTGTAGAAACCACTGCCAGAGTTCGATATGGATTACTTTAAGCCAACCGAACAAATTGCAAAGAATTAATATCTAACAGGTCAGGTCTTCCGTTCCATGAAATACTGCATATGTCTTCATTTAGTTAGGGCTTTGATTTAGCTCACCAGCAATGAATAATTTTCAGCTTTGAAACTTTATGTATGTTATGTTAGATCCATAACCATTTCATTTTCTTTATAATAATTATATATTGTGTTTTTAAGGATTCTACTCATTTGTTACTATTTCATCAGATTATGACTCGTTTTTCTATGTTGACTTTGTATGCTAGAAACTTTCTGAGCCTGTTTGCTATTCCCGAAAATTCTGTTGAACTTATTTTTATTATTTAGAAAATTATGTCAGCTAGAAAGAGGGAGTCTTGTTTCACTTAGATGCATTCACACTCTTTATTGCCTGGCTAGGACTTTCAGCATCATGTTCATTAGCACTGATGCAAGTCAACTCTCCTTATTTCTGACCCTGGGAGGAAAAATTCAAACTTTTGCATTCTGCATAAGGACAGCTATCAGTTGTTTCAGAGTCCATCCTTACAAAATTGGAAGCTGCCCTCCTTGCCCATTTTCGGAGTTTTAATCATGACTAATATTGGTATTTGTCAAGTGATTTCCTGCATTAACCAATATAACCATATCATTCTTTTTCTTTCAACTTATTGATGTGGTAGATTGCATTGATTGCTTATTGTGTGTCGAATCAGCTTTGAACATCTGGAAGGAATGCCGTTTGGTCATGGTACATAATTCTTTGAATGCATTTCTGAGTTACAGTCATTAATGTTTTGTTGTGAGTCTAAATGACTGAGTTCCTGAGAGATATGGTCTGTTAACTTTTGATCCTCTGTACCTGATATTAAGTACTGATACCAACTTAAAGAAGAGATTGTACTATGGAACGCCTACTTGACTTCTGAAAAGACAGTATATTGATATTCCTTTTGTTTTGAAGACTTTGTTGGGTTCCCAGCAAAATCTTGTGGCACTGGAGACTTCTTTACTGAGAGCTTTTTAATCTACCAATGCAAAACATTTAGAACTTTATGACTATTTTATTTTTGTTGATTTTATTGAGTTTTGAGGAGTTAGGATTTATTTTTTATCACTGACATCATCAGCATAAAATATTACAGTCTGTGTCCTTATGTCTCTTCTTTCTTCTTTCTTGTTTTTCTATCTTTTTTTCTTTTTGTTTCTGTTTTTAATGCCAGCGACTGATCACAGGGACTGCCTATGCTAGGCAAGACCTCTACCATTGAGCTATATTGTACCGCAGACCCCTTCCTCCCTTCTTGGTGACTAAAGATTCTTTCTCAGTGCCACTCCTTTACCTCCTGGTGTTGGTGATGTCTGTACTTTCCTTTTTTTTGTTTGGTTTCCATTACTTACTTTCTTAATTCATTATTTTTCTCACTTTCTGTGCTGATTTCGTTTGCTTCTGCTTCATGATCTTACTCCCTTCTCTCCTGGAGTTTACTGCCTGTCTTCTTTCATTTATTGATCATTCTATCAATCTATTTTTTCTTTTCTAATGCAAGCATTAAATGTTATGTATATTTCTCCCAATACTGCTTTACTGATGCCTTGTGAATTTTGAAAGCTTTACTTTTTTAGGTCTATCTTTTAATTTCTTTTAAAACTATATTCGTGGACAGATATGCTGGGTAACTTCCAGGATGGTGGAGAATTATAGGTCAGAGAACATATCTGCATAAATTCATTTTCAAACCAATAGACTTGTTTGTAACCCAGAACCTGGCTGATCTCTTAAAAAAAGTCTTTGGGTTCTTTTCAGTTTATACTGTTATTAATTTTTTCTATATCCAGGAATATTTTTTGATTATTGAGAGAGCTTTTGAAGTCTGAAATTACAGTTATGTATTATTTATGTTCTTTTTGTAGCCCTATCAGTTCTGACTTGTGAGTGAGCTTGCATGTAACTGGTGCTTATGTGTCTAGTGTTATATTATTTGTGCATGGATCCTTTCAATTTTTTGTATATGTGCATGCTTATACATATGAGTGATTTATATATGTGTGCGGTATTTGTACATATATCTCTGAAGGTATGCTATGGGTACTTGTGCTTGAGTGTAGAGATCAGATCAATGTCTCAGATGCATTCTTAGTACTCTCCATCTTACGTGCTTCATTCGGGGTCTCCCTGTGAACCTGGAACTTTTAGTTTTTCAATAAGGGTGGCAGCCAGTAAGCCCCAGGAGTCTTTCTGCCTCCACCCTCTCAGTGCTAGGGCTCTAGGCATGCACAGGACCCCATCTGGCTTGTTAGCTAGGTGCTGGGATCTGAATTACAATCCTCACACCTCAACAAGCACTCTAAATCACTGAGTCATTTCTCCAGATGCTGGATCCTTTTATTATCTGTGAACGGAGACTGCTTTTTTTTTAATTTTCTGGCCACCCAGACCCAAATAATCATACAAAAACTCTATTAATTACAACAATGGCCAGTGACTTAGGCATATTCCTAGCTAGTCCTTATATCTTAAATGACCTCTTTTTATTAGTCTATGTAACACCACAAAGTTGTTGCCTACTGGTAAGATTCCAGTGTCTTTCTCCTTCAGCAGCTACGTGGCTTCTCACTGACTCTGTCACTTTCCTCCCTGAGTTCAGTTTAATTGAACACTCCTAGCTCTGTTCTGTCCTGCCATAGGTCAAAGCATCTTCTTTATTAACCAGTGGTAAAAAACATATTCATAGCATACAGAGGGGGATCCCACAATAATTATCAGGCAATTTCCTCTTTGCTCTGAAGTCTATTTTACCTTTTATTATTGCAGTCAAAATTGTTTTTTATATTATTTAAATTACTATCTTTCACAATTCAGTCACTTCACCTTTACATATGCTTTTGTGTCTGAAGTGAGTTTCTTGCAAATAGTATAATGTTGGATCTTTTTTAAAAATTCAAAGTGCCAATTTTTATTTTTGGTTTGGCATCGATAGCCAAGCAATTATTGATAAGGTAAATATTGATATCAACTCCAAAAGCTCTTGTTTTCTCACTTTTTTTGCTTCTCTATTCTACCTGATAAAACCTGTGCATTTTCTCAACAATTCGCCATGATTTATTAACAATATATCTACTATATAACTTTCTGAAATTTTATTATAGGCTGTTTTATTAAAATTAAGTTTTAATTCATACCAATCATTTGAATGAAATCCAAGAAAAATTAAAATTTTGTTAGTTTGTAACAGTAACCAGTAGCATTTTTGACTACCTATAAAATAAAACATGATAAGAAATAGGTTTTTTTGCACTACAAACTTTGGAAGAAAATAAAAACATCTCAATAATAAGTAAATTTCCTCAAAATAAAATGATAAATCTTTTAAAAAGAATCCCATCAAAATTTTAGCAAATTCAAGTAGCTGCAAAAATGTAGAGGAACATACCATGAATTTGACTGAAAGACTCTAAATAATACTTCTGAGTATTGACATCAATATATTAATAAAATTTATAACTGTAAAGATTATTTTATAATAATAAAAGCATAAGAATGACCAAACCCATTTAGTACCAGCAAGATAACGAAAAAGGCCAAACTATCTTCTCCATTTAGTTATCTTAAAAATTGTAAAAATTAAAATGTGATGCTCATCCCAGAACAGCAAGATGCATACCCAAAAAAGCTTTTAATCACCACAGACAGAAAAAACAATACATTCCATGACAAAACCAGGTTTAAATAATACCTATCCAAAATTCATTCCTAAAGAAAGTACTAGAAGAAAAACTTCAACCCACCCCAAGGAAGTTAGCTGCACCCAAGAAAAGACAGGCAATAGATACCTCACACAAGCAAATCCAAAGAAGGGAAATACACACACATTACCACCTACAACAAAACCAAAAATAACAGGAATTAACAATCATTGGTCATTGATATCTCTTAATATCAAAAATAAAATACACAAAGGAGGCGTACTTATTATGTAAATTCTTACCATTTACTTAAACAATTTAAAATCATTAGCAAAATGGTATGTTTTATTTTCACAAATTTGATTATGAATCTGGTAGAACATGTCCTCATTTTGGTATATGCTCCTACAGAGACTGGATTCTATGTGTAATACTTTTTCTTTAAAATTTTTTCTCATATTTATTTAACAATTATATTTTTAGCCTAGTCATTTTTTATGTAGCTTCAGTTCTAATTATCTTATATTCTTAACTCATTATTGTGATTACTGGTGTTTTGTTTTTGTTGTTATTTTGTTCTTTGGTATCAACATATGTGTTATAATATAAATTTATGTCTGATTAGAATGACGGCAGTACTCTATATGTTTCAATATGTGAAGTTAATAAATTATTTATTCAGTATTCATAAAAAACCACTTCCTCTTCCATTTGACATGTTATCTGTGCCTTTTATTTATTTTAAAATATATATTTATATTTATTTACATTTCAGTCATTGATATCTAATTTCACTGCAGCATTGTATGAGGGCTGTGAGACTTTTCTGTGTAAAGAATACTGACTTTTGCTTTGTTGCTAGTGTAACCATACTACATTCTCACCAGGCACGAGGAATATGTAATATAATTTCTATCCACACCACTGGATGATTTGGACATTTACATTAACATTAATTCTGTCCATTCTGACCTGCTAAAGACATAAAGATATGCCTACTTCTCTCCCTTCTGTGAATTCTTATTCACCTGTTCCCTGAGTCTCCAAAGCTCTCCAGTCATGTGATATGTAGCCCATAATTGTAGGATAAACTTTCACAAGCATTATGTTCTCTGGAAAATAGGTCAGTGATATTGTTTTTTGTTATCTCTCGACTTTGTTTTCTGCCATTTTGCGTATTCAAATGCATACTTCCTGACAGTATCAAGAAGCACAGACCTATGTCCTTTCCATTCCCTGAGTGATGTATTTCGTCCATTTTTGCTACTATGACATTTTATTTTTATTTATTGTTTCCATTTGCTTCCTTCTCTTTGGATAAATTGAACAATAATTCACTAGGTTAAGTTTTTGTAATTTCAGGTGTGATAATCTTGTTTTAACTGTCCTATTATTCCTCCCACCACTCCCCCCTCTCTTTTTCACTACTGAAGATTGAACTTGTGTTTTTTTTCTATATGCCAGGGAAACACTCTACCACTGAGCTATACAGCTAGTTACACCTAAATGAGATTCCATTAAGACACATGTGACCTTGGAGTAATGCATTTCTACCAATGCATTCTCAGACCCAGAATGTTTGTCCCACCCTGGGCTCCAATGGCTGAGGTTATTTTACATCTGAAGGAAAAACAGATTCTGGGTTTGTAACCTGCTCTAGCGCCTTAGAATTGGGACAATGAGCTTCCAAGTTTTCTATCTGCCTTCTTCTGAAGCATGGGCCTCTCCGTGGAACAGAGTGTGAGAGTGTTCTACTCACGTCTTTTTTAGGCTGTTCAGTAGCACAACACTTAACCTGAGTTTAAACAGAGACCACACCTTCATTTCCCAGTCACCCAGACCCAGATAATCACACAGAAGCTATATTAATTACAACAGTGCTTGTCCAACGGCTTAGGCATATTCCTACCTAGCTCTTATATCTTAAATTAGCCCATTTTTATTAATCTGTGTATCTCCATGAGGCTGTGGCTTACCGGAAAGCTTTTGGCATCTTTCTTCAGCACGTACATGGCGTCTCTCTAACTCTTCCTTCTTTCCTTCTCTATCTTCATTTGGATTTCCCACCTTTCTACGTTCTGCCCTGCCAAAGGCCAAAGCAGTTTCTTTATTAACCTATGGTAATAAAACATATTTACAGCATACAAAGGGGAATCCCACATGACTTGAGTTGTTAAAGAGTTGTCTAATGCAATTTTAATTTCCAGAACAATAACTTTCGGCACCTTACTTCTTGGTATTCTGCTTGTTTGTTTTCGTTATTGTTGTTTCTGTCTTTTGCTCATCTTAATTAGCCTCTGTTTGAGGTCAAGGTTGCTCTTTTCCCAGCAGGCACTAATTCTTGAGATTTGATATAACATCCATTGTGGAAAGGAAACTATAAGGTAGCTTCTAAACTGGCAAACTATATCTTGAGCATTTACTTAAAAACATCAATTTCTCACACTATGAAACATAAATAACATGTATCTTAATGTATATAAACTGAATATAAGAACAACCTAAGAAGTCGGGCAGCAGTGGTGTATGCCTTTAATCCCAGCACTCGGGAGGCGGAGGCAGGCAGATCTCTGTGAGTTCAAGATCAACCTGGTCTACAGAGCTAGTTCCAGGACAGACTCCAAAGCTACAGAGAAAAACGTGACCCAAAAAAAAACAAAAAAAGAAAAAAGAACAACTTAAGAAAATGGATTTTATATCCTGAATGTGGACCTGAATTATTAATCTTCATGTGTTAAATTAATATTTAGGAAGTATTTATTTGCTCAGCTTCTTCAGGAAAAGCTTTTATAAACACATAATGCTGTACCCTAAAGGTGAATAAATCCCACAGTAGTGTCAAGGGTAATATTCTTAAACCATCCCAACTACAACTGTTGATGTGATTTTATATATTTCAATTTCTCCAGAATCATTTCATTGATTCCATTTCCTATGATTTTCAAGGTCTTTCAGGGGATATAAATGCATCTTAAGAATATTCCTGACTTATGACCTGTGCAGTTTACAAAGTTAAAGTATCTAGTACCTGGATAGACTGGTATAATTAACTTTCAAAATAGTAGCTGTATCAAAAGTGCTTCTTTATTCTGATAATCTTATGAATTCGGGTCAAAATGGGGCAGACAAGGGTTCCCTTGGATAGATTTTTTTTAGAAATGACTATACTTATTTGAGTCATTTAAAATAACTATCTTTAAACATTACCTAAATAAAATAGTCCATGGTCTTCTTTTCATGCTGGTATCTGAAGCTTAATTTTGTCTAGGGTTTTGAACTAAAATGTAGGAGTTTGAAAAACCCTTGTTATAATTGAAAATTTATTTTCTATCATTAATTCATTCTACAGTGGCATGCACCAAATAATGCAATCATAGTAAACTTTCCAAGATACTTTAGATATCATTTGCCAAACTCTTTATTTTCAGATGAGGAACCAGGTCCCATAGAACACCAGTGATTTGTGTAAGCAAAGAATCACAATGTTTGTAGCATTTATGTTTTAAAACCAAAATAGAATGAAGGCAGAAAGTGGAAGTGAGCTGAGGTACCTGCATTCAAAAGCATTATTGGTTGCTTTCCCTCAAGTAATGGGATAAATTTCTTGAATTCATGCTACTTGCATGTCCTCTGATTAAAGCCTAGTCGATGGTGACTATTTAAGTATATGAAATTCAATACTCCTTTTTTGCTAACATGTATTATCTATTAATTACATATGAACTCCATGGTGAGTAAAATACACACAAATTGTCATTCAAAACTCATAATCCAACAAGGGAGACAAGACTATTAATCCTACTCCATAAACACTCCAAGATTTTCTGTGTGTGGAGATTTTTAGCACCTTGTTCAAGTTACTACATCTAGGGAGAAAATTTGACCAGAAGGAATAATTTCTACATAGAATTCCCAATAGTAGCCACAAAGCTTCATGTAGATCATGGCTAATAAAAAGATTCTCTCATATCTCTTTGCAGTATTTTATGACCTTCCCCATCTCTTTTTCTTGCTTACCATACCTACATGTGCACCTACCTCTCTTTACAGTACTTGGCTCCCTTGCCATAAATGTCCAGCTCCATCCTTCCTCTAAATGAGCGCAGTATGTCCAACTTAGTCTTCTATGCTCCCCGTGGCCAGGGGACTTCCTTATCTGCCCTCCTCTCTTTCCCTGGTCTGTCTCTTGTTCTCCCATCAGTTTCACTTAGGAAGCCCTCACCATGTATTATCGGCACTCAGGTTCTCATCCCCTATCTCCCATCTGTTTCCCAAGAACCCATCTAGAGATACCTATGTATCCAACCCAGGCACTGAAAACCTGGTTATGCTGGAAAGCATTACAGACAGCTGATTTTATTTTCATCTCTCCTTCAATGGGTCATCAGAGAAAATTCCTAGTATTGCAAATGAATAGTTTGTGGAGAACTTTGGCTTGTTAAACTCTACAAACTAAGAGGCTTATTTGTGTAATCATTTGCAAGGAAATGATTACATATTTTCCCTCTCTAACTTTGCAAAATAAAATTGTCAGCTAAGATTTCTTACTGAGTCTCAGTATAACTTTGTTATTTCCATTATCACTAGAGATGTACAAAATTAGTATCCATTCCTCTTTGACATTTACCCCAGGCTACCACTACCTCTTCCACAACCCCTCCAAGAGGCAGGTACTGAGAAGCTCAGGCTATTGTTCCAACAGGAAAGTTATGAGCCCATCCACCCTATGGCTTTCCATAGTTCAGTGGTCCTGATCCATGATTGTCCTGTGCAGTTCCCCAGACTCTGTGACAATATAATGTCTCCATCCATGGATGAGTGATGCTGTCCCAGAGCCCTGTCTGTATTTGGGTGCCTAATTTCATCTTCCATCTTCCTTGTTTTGTATGCAATCTACCCATCTTTCCATAATTAGCTAAGTTTTCCATGACCTCACCTCACTACAAGAAATTTCTTTCTGGTCCATCAGACCACAGTTACGACAGAGATTAATTTGGTCTTTTGCTATAAATCCACTGGAAACCCTTCTCCTCCACTTTGAGTACTGGACCCAGAGCAATGTTCTCCTACTGGAAGTGAGGCGCTTATGTCTCACTTCAACCTTCTCAGTCTGTTCAGCAGGAGCTGATGAGCTCTGGATGGATGTTGCCTTTTAATATTAACATCTTTGGTCAGGAAATAACCCCCCAGTGTTTCCCTTTAGAATGAAATCAGCCACTTGGGTAGAATTCTACTCACTCGAATCCTCGTCTCTATATAACGTACAGGGTAACCCTCACTGGCCACAGTCAGATGGCTGAAGTCAGAGGGGAGCTTATGCTTCATAACCGAATCCACCCCTTCCTTGCCTGATAGATGAGCAAACTAGATGTGGGAATTGCAGAGCCCCTAAGGAGGCCTGTTGTCTTACTGTGGCATGGGCAGAGAACATGTGGAAGGGGCCCAATGAGAATAAGAAAGGACACATCTGTGGCTGATGTGCAGAATCATTAGCACTGTCACTCCACACGTAGGACAGGTAATCAGCTAATTCTGAGTCACAAGTCGGAATACGACCCTGTTTAGTTGTGTTGTTATGCCTATAGAGTCATATGAAATTATTTAACCACATCTTTTGTACAAGCTTAGTTTAAATATCAGCTCTCTAGTTTTAAACATGGAGGTAAGGTATATGAGGATTTAGCCCCCTCCCCAAAGTTACATGCACATCAACATTCAATCAGAGTGTACAGATTAGTCAAAGAAGAATCATAGGAAACCAAACTGGGCAAGATTTAAAAGCAAATTGTAGAGAGAAAATAACCATGTGTGTACAGTGACCCTGGGATGTGATGGCTGATGGTATGGCTGGAGGTGCCATGGAGCCAGGAGCACTGAGAGACAAGAGGGCATCCATATTTACTTTCAGTAATAAGAGGTCACATGTTTACTGGATTTGTCCATGATCTAATGACCAGTTATAACTTCCATGTGGTGACACATCCCCTATGGCCACGGCTCCAGGTATCTGTGACATGCCTAGACTTTGGGGTTGAAGCAAATACTAGAACAGTCTGGAATGGTTTCAACCATGCAGTCTCTGTTTGTTTTCATACTTGGCATCCTGAGGCAAAGACATGTGACAGAGAAGACCCCGTCAGTAAAACTTCTGTAGCCAAGCCAGCAGCCTTGGGAGGGAGGCAGATGCAGGAACTTCCTCATTTATACCTCACGACTAACGTGGTCCAGTGGGGAGCACCCCAGAAAAGTGAAGATAAGACAGAAACCAGCAGTCTCCCTGTATGCGGCAGCATGGCTTGTAGAGCAGAGGTCCCTAGCTCTGTGGCCACAGTGAGGAAGGAAAAGTCAGGAGAAGATGTACAAAGGTGCCACAAGAACCAGGTTACCTGTACACAGGACCAGAAAACCATTTTCTTCATGTTCAAAGTGTGAAGAACACTGGTGAATGACACAATCCCACAGCTCAGGAAAGTGGATTTCCGGTAACCCTTTACCCTGGTGCATTTGAAAACGACCGTAGGAATTTCTGTTTGGTTTAGGTAGACCGCCAGGGCATGGAAATTGATTTACTAAGATACAAACGGTGGGTGTGCATTCTTCAGCTGGTAGACATCATGATAATTGTTTAAAGCGATACTATTTGGACTTTTGTGCTCTGGACTTGGTGGGGATGGAATTACAAAACTATGTATTTTCAATAATGAAAGAGAAAAGGCTCATACAGATAGGCGCGGCTCAACCTGTCCTCTTCCAGCAGAAAGCCACAGAAAACTTTCCTTCCTGGCTTTGCAAGTCTATGTCCTCAGTGGAATACCAATGAGGGACAAAGGCTTTGCTGTGTTGCGGCACCCGCAAATGTAAAATCAGTTAGCAGTGGATTTAAGGACAATTGAAAGCTTTTCCTGTTTGAAGAGGAATCTGAAACAATACCTCGTGATGACTAGAAGTTGTCGTGATTGTTCTAATTGATGTTATTCTCGTGTGATCTGGGTTTATTGTGTATTTATGTGCATTTGCTTATCGCAGGTCATGCTTCAGCTCGAGCTTTCTGCTCCATTCACACATGAAGCTAACAAATCAATCATGGCATGTATGTATATTTCTCAGCCCCGCTTGTTTATGTCAGATGGGCCTGCCATATGTAGTCTCTATACATTTTATGCCCGCATGTTTATATCACACAGATAATCCATCTGAGATTGATTTCCACATTGCTTTTAAGTCCCCGGGACTGACAGTGAAAATATCCATCCTGAAATACAAGCTGAAGTTGTGATTTTTGCCATAGAAGAACAGAACAACAACAAAAAAGCTATTTTTTTTCTCTTATAACTCTGTTATGGATCCATTTAAAGTAATGTTCCTGTGGCTTGTTACTAAATTGTGCTGGAGAAGAAAGTTGTCATCGGGATGCTGCAGTTCTCCAGTTTCACACCAGGCATTTCCCTCTTGCTGCCTCTTCTCTCCCCCCCCAGCAGCAATAAAAGCAAAAAGATGTTGTGAGGGAAACACAAAGACGGTCCCTTGCAGAGAAACACACCCTGACATCAAGCATCTCCATCAGGGCTGACAGAGAAATGGCATGTTCAATTTTCACTTTATTTACAAACAATAAACATCTTCTGCACACATGCCTATCTAACTTTCATATCCCTGGACCCAAAAACCCGGGCTAGGAGAACAGCAAATACGCAAGAAGCTAGGGGATGTGCTGGTGCTTCCTCGAGCACCTTTACAAATGTACAAGCCACAGATACACAGCAGGGAAATGTGCCTCTCCGAGCGTCAAAACACCACGGTGTTAATTCATATTTACATGCAGCTGTGCATGGCCTTTTCCATGCTTCAGCACCTTTCCTGTCCACGGAGGGGCGCCGATTGAAATTGGCATGCAGAATTCAGAGGTCTGATATTTTTGTCCCCTAAATAATTTTCTCACATGAACTAGGAAGAAATCTCTCTTGTGTGTGTAGCATTTGAATGTTCAGAGGCATAGACATGTGGGAAGAACAAAGTGCATCCTTTAAGGGCTGGAGCCTTAGAAGTTGCCTGGCCCTTGTATTTTCCTTACTAAAGTAGCCAAATGGGAACATCACCCACAGTGATGGTTCGTAAGCAAATCTTATGGAGAATGAGGGAAGACTGCATTGTGCAGAAGAGTCTAAAAAACCTGCCAAAGCTATTAGGGTCTATTGTGTCATTCCAGCTGCTATACAGGCATACTTCATCCATGTGTCAAAAATGCTTACTAAGTTTTTCTCCTAGCAGAAAATAAGCCATAACTACACAATAGCCTTTGTCTGCTTTGAGGCTGGCTAATGCACACACCAGGACCACAGGTACCCTTGTTTCTGCACCTAAATCTTCAACTCACACTTTATTCTTCCTGAGTGTCACACAGTGAACTCGGAGAGGCCAGAAAGAGCTCTGTGCTGGGACCTGCCTTGATCAGGCCTCGGTATCCAGTGCCCTGAGAATGCCCCTGCTCCTCCTCACAAGTCTGTGCCCCCAGGATTCTCTGGAAGCCTCCCACATATTGAGGTTCATGCACTACCTGAATAATAACAACCTGAAACTTCCACGGTGATTCAGACATTTAACTACAATTAGAGGCATCAATGAGGCTGGTGACTTTACAAACACAGGTAGGAAGCAAAAAGATGAATGAACAAATAAACAAAAAATAATCCAAGGAAGATGCTTTGTTATCGAAAGAAAAATAACCAGAGCTAGGAAAAATTACCCAAACCATATAAAAATAGCAACATTCTGACACAGAGACAGAGGCCCCCAGAGGCGGCACGGTACAAACAGGACTAGAACAACCAGACTTTTTTTTTCATATGAAATTGCATAATTCCTAGTCCAGTCAATACAAAGGCCCAGTTCTCCAAGCTCCTTTCTCGGGGCTCTTCATGATAGGAGCTCCACTCCTTTTGCTACTACAGAGCAGACTAGTCAAGACTAGACAGTTTTGAAAGAGAAAAGGTTGGTTTTGTCTCACAGTTCAGCAGACTGGGAAATCCAAAGGCATGGTGTCTGCATCTTCCTAGTTTCTGTCAAGGACCTCAAGCTACTCTGACTCATGGAAGCACATAAGAGGACAGGAGGTACTCCCAGAAGAACGAAGAGGACTGAGCAGACTAAGCAGTTTCCCAAAACCTGTGCTCAAGACAACCCAGCCATCCTTGTGGGAACAGCATTCATTCTTTCATGAGAATGGACTCCTAAACTCAAACTTCCTGAAGGCCCCATGATGACATAGAGGACCAAGTCGTAGCATGAGTTTTGTTAGGGACAAAAAATATTTAAGCAATAGTTTCATGTCACACTTCCCCACCACACTTACACAGTTTTTCAGTAGAAAAAAATTCGTAATGAAATTCAACAAAAAATTAATTATGCAAATTAAGTAATATGGTAACATATATAAAAATTAATTATGTACACTAAAACCCTTGAAAGAAATGATCAGTAGAAAGATACATGCGCATTTCCCTCCCTATGACCTATATGTTCTCTTTCTAAGCTTGGCCCATAGTAATCTTCCAACAGAGTCAAAGCCCCACTTTGACACTTGGAAACAAGCGTCTGTCTTTTCTTGTGTTTGTGATCAGTGTGGTTCAAATGACATTGCAAGAGCATCTCTCGGTATGTGTGTTCCTTTAAATATAAAACTATCCTACTCCCGGCCTGTGGCCCTCAGCTAAGTTTCTGTAAGTCCAATCTTTTACTCTGAAATCCTTTGAGTGTAGGGAATCTGCCTTGGGAGTAGAAAACAGGTCAAAGTCCCCTAAGGAGACAAGACTGTGTCTGTGTGTGAGTGTGAGGGAATGGAAGCAGGAAGCCCAGAGCTCTGTTAGTGGCCATGGACACAAGTTTGCCTTCGCACTACCTATCTGGAATTTCAGGATCATTTTTAAATAGGCTATTTTTTGAAAAGATATCCTACTATGATCTGTATAGCAGGAACGTCCTCGCCTCTCTTACGACTTACTCTCATTGACCTTACTTAATGACCAGACTGAAACATCGAGGGAAATACAAATAGATAACAGCATTACAGGAGCTTATTAGATCATTTTGCTGCTTTCACGTTAGAGGGTTGATTTATGTGAATCACGATCACAGGAAGTTAGAAGATTGTGGCATACCACCAGAGATTCTGAGATGAGTTCTGTCTGGAACGGCACCAGTCAGGTCTGTGGGTTTCTAGATGGATTTGGGGTGCTGCCGAGGTGATATGCAGGGTACCTCCAGTGCAGAGAGCTAAATGAGTCATTATGAAACTTCCATTACTGCAGCTTCGACTAATGGCTTGATGAAAAGATGTATCAAGGGCTACAAACAGGGTGGCCAATGAGAGAGTAGAGAAATAATGAGGTAAGTTTGTCCAATCTTTAGGTAGATAAAATTCTAATAAGCTTCAGTAGGGGGTAAGTGTTTGGGATTGGATGTTGTCTGGTTCCAGGTGTGAAGGGTTTTCTACAGCCTAGCTGAAACAGGAAGAGAAAGAGGGGGTAAGAGAGAAGGGAAGAAAGGAGAGAGAGAGAGAGAGAGAGAGAGAGAGAGAGAATAAATCACCATGCTTTCCTAGAGAGCAGGTTTCCATGTTCTTGTCATGTGCTTGTTTAGACACTACCAAGCGTTATGTTTCTGCAAAACACTTCAGAGTCTCATGGAAGCTGTGCATGCTACGAGTCATGACGCAGTACACTGAACTCTCTAATAACAGATGTAGTAAATGTATTTTGACATATGCTTAAGACGCATTTCTTCTCTTGACACTACAATGTAAAGATGCACAACAGGAAACCCTCAGACATATAGATCTGTTCTCATCCACACGGATCCCCAAAGCAAGGATCGTGGAGTGAAAAGGAAATCAAGTGACACATCAGGCTGCAGTCAATGGAGAAGACTTGATTTATACCCCACTTAATCGAGGCATTAAATTCAACGTCAGCCATCTCTAGAGAAGGTGCCTCCTCAATCCCATGCTTTGCCCCTAGCCATCTCTAACATCTGCTGGTGTTAAGTTCTTTCTAGTATGTAACCTAGATCTGCCTTACTGTACTCTAAACCTACTACTTCTTGCTTTGTCCCCACTGACTAGTGAGAATAATTGCCCCTTCCTCTTTATAAAACCTCTTTATTTTATTTGAGTAAAAGAGATATTATGTTTCCCGTGGGGTTTCTTTTCTGTGGATTGGATGTGTCCAGTTCTCTAAACATTTTCTCAACCTTTTATGAGAAGCTCCCCCCTCCCTAAGTTAGGTCTTTCTGTGAAAGGCGGGATGCCCCAAACCCAGGATCCAGACAAGGTATGTCCGCATCAAGTCAAACGGGGTGACCAAGCAAGGTCTATTCATGAGTGCCTCTTAGCATAGCATGACCAGGGCAGTTCAGTTTTTCTTGGCTGTCTTCTCCTACACTAGCATTTTATTGCATCCTAAACTGCAAGCATCACCTGGAGTGGGAGATTAATTGCCTTTCTCTGTGCGGCCCTCCCAGCCCTCTCAGCAGGGTTGTCCTTTCTGGAATCATTCCACAAGCTGAACCCTTGGTTTCTTACCAGGCTTCTTCAAACAAAACTCTTGTGCTGAGTGGTAAGCTTCAGTTTCCATATTAGAGGCTAAGGAAATTCACTTGGTGTACCTTCCCATAGTGTCTAGTTTTCATTTTTAACAGTTGTTTTGAGTTCACAGCAAAACTGAGCAAAAGGTACGAGGATTTCCCCTGCCTGCTGTGTACACACATGCACACATATGCATTCATGCCTGTGCAAACACGTACATATACATAACCACAAACACCCCCACCAAGATGGAAGCCAGTGCCCCAAGTTTGTGTTAAATACTGCCCTTGGTACTTTGATTGTTAGGCTTTTGACAAACATGTGAGAACATGTGCCCTCCCTGTTCCACATAGGGTGGCTCAATTGGGCTGAACATCCTCTGGCATAACCATATCCTTCTTCCAATTACCCCAAGTACCCACTGCTCACTTTGCTATCACCATGTTTTCTGCTCTTCCTGAACTTCATATGTTAGGGATTATGAATTATGTAGTCATTTATGTGGATGAGTTTCTTAGTTCTCAAACATGAATAAGTTAATATCATTTCCAGAAACATCTAATGCCTGGATCATACTGGAGTTGGTTTTGGTTATATTTTTCCCTCTGGAACAGCCTAGCCCTCCCCACACATTGTTCTCTCTCTCTCTCTCTCTCTCTCTCTCTCTCTCTCTCGTATCTCATTTTTATTAGTTATTTGAGAACGTCCCACAATGCCTTTGGATCAATTTACCCCTCTCTGATTTCCTTCTAGACCTCCTAGATCCCCCTTTGATACCCAACGTGGTGTCTTTTTTTTCCTTCACAACAAGTACAGTTTCTGCTGTCCATATAGTCTTGGGTGTATGGCTTTCCCTGGAAAGTGGTCTATACCACAGGCTGCACTTCTAAGGAAAACCGACTCTTCCTCTCTCCATAGCCGTTACATGCTAATAGCTCAATGGGTTGGGAAAGGATATTCAAGCCTTTCTCATAATTATTGGCATGAATGCTAAAGGGCCATTGAAGATCTCAATTCTTCAAGACGCAATACATAATGTGAATTGACAAATATCACCAGTAGCAAGTCCCACAGAGCAGACCTAGGACAGGGCTGCTGGATTTCAGAGCCTGGGAGTGCTTTTGGAAGAAGTCTGTATTCTGCTGCTATTCACCTCTTTGGATTTATTTAACCATTGGTTCCTGGTCTTTCAAGGCGGCATGAGAAAAATACAAACATTTTAGTGACAGAAGAAAAAACAGACGAAACATGAGGACGATAATGACGACGAGAGGTGCTGTTCTCCAAGCGCTTCAAGAGCAAGGCCCATGGATTTCCACCTTCAGCCCTCCTGCCCATCTCCTGAAATAGATGGTCGTCATTGTTGTTTTCCACACTGCCTGGAGCTTCCCAACTCTGAACTGAAGCTTTGTGCAAATTAAGTACAAAAGGTGTTTGTGTCTCATAAGTCATGATTTAAATGAACTTTACAAAGTGTTGAAGCCTGTGCACTACATAATGGATTCTCTTTGCCATCTGTCAAAGAAAAATGGCAATACCCAGAAAAGCATGTGTTAAGTATATCTAACAATCACAGATGTAGCTTTAAAAAAAGGGAGGGAATGAAAATAATTATAATAGGATGAGGTATGATTTTTCTCTAAAATTTATGATAAAAAATGTTACTTTTTTATAAATTGATTTTGTGCAAAGAGAAGAAAGGGCCTGCTGAGGATCAGTGTCTTCTGAGCATAATGTGGCCTTTGAGGTTGTGACCTCGCGGCAACTGTGGTTGCCTGCATGGACCCACTTAACTGCAAGCAGTAAGTGTTCTTCTGTGGATAGGAGAGGGACTCATGAGACCCCCAACCCTAGCAGAAGAGCTGTTGCCAATTGATGGCTGCTGGGGGAAGGAGACCAAGTTGTCTGTGGGGGTGTGCCTGCTGGTAAAGGCCCCTGTTGCAATGGATGGCCCCACACCCATGTACCTAGTGTGGTCTCTAATGAGACTCTGTAGGGTAAAGAGCTGGAGTTGGGAATGAGGAAAGGAGATGGATTGGGAAAGGCTCCAGGAGGAGCTGAAGGCAGGATGCCTGGGGATTTTGATCAAAATATAGGACATATAGCTGTGAAATTCTCAAAGAATAAATAAAAATATTAAAAATAAAGACAGAATAACTTGTTCTCAGTGATATTCTCAATATTCAGAAAGGGGAAATATTCACTTTTTGTTCTTTTTTAATTTTTTAATTATTTAAAAGTTTTTTTCATTTTACATACCAACCACAGTTCCCCCTCCTTCCCCTCCTCCTCCTTCTCCCCACCTTCCCCCCACCCAACCCTGTATCCACTCCTCAGAAAGCATAAGGCCTCCCATGGGCAGTCAACAAAGTCTGGCATATCAAGATGAAGCAGAACCAATCCCCTTCTCCCTGTATCAGGTCTGGGCGAGATATCCCTCCACAGGAATTGGGCTCCAAAAAGACAGTTCATGCACTAAGGATAAATTCTGGTACCACTGCCAGTGGGTCCACACACTGCCCAAGTCACAGAACTGTCACCCACATTGAGAAGGCCTAGTTTGGTCTTATGCAGGCTCCCCAACTATTAGTCCAGAGTCAGTGAGTTCACACTAGCTCAGGTCAGCTGTCTCTGTGGGTTTTCCCATCATGATATTGACCCCTTTGCTCATATAATCTCCTCCCTCTCTTAGACTGGACTCCGAGAACTCAGCCCAGTGCTTAGCCGTGGATCTCTGCATCTGCTTTCAGATTAATGGATCAAGGTTCTAAGATGACAATTAGGGTAGTCATCAATCTGATTACCGGAGAAGGCCAGTTCTTGCACCCTCTCCACTATTGCTAGGAGTCTTAGCTGAGGTCATCCTTATGGATTCCTGGGAATTTCCTTAGCACTAGCACCTAACCCCATAATGACTCCCTCTATCAAGATATCTCTTTTCTTGCTCTCCCTCTCTGTCCCTCCCCCAACTCAACTATCCCATTCCCTCATGTTCTCCTCCCCCCTCCCCTTCACCCCTTCCTCCTGTCCCCATTCCCAATTTACTCAGGAGATCTTCTCTATTTCCCCTTCTCAGGGGCATCCATGCATGTCCCTCTTAAGGTCCTTCTTGTTACCTAGCTTCTCAGGGCTTCTGGAGTGCAGCCTGGTTATCCTTTTCATTACTCTAATATCCACTTAGGAGTGAGTGCATTACTGTGTTTGTCTTTTTGGGTCTGGGTTACTGCACTCGGGATTTTTTTTTTTTCTAGTTCCATTTGCCTGTAAATTTCAAAATGTCATTAATTTTTACCACTGAGTAATACTCCACTGTGTAAATGTACCACATTTTCTTTATCTGTTCTTCTAGGTTGTTTATAGGTTCTGGCTAGTACGAATAATGCTGCTATGAACATAGTTGAGCAAATGTCCTTGTGGTATTGCTAGGTCATGAGGTAGATTGATTCCCAACTTTCTGAGAAACTGCCATTCTGATTTCCAAAGTGGCTGTACCAGTTTGTATTCCCAACAGCAGTGGAGCAATGTTCAAAAGGGACAACATTTAAATGAAGTCAAGATAAAAATACAGAGCCCCGAGTCTTTCTACCCTTCCTCCATCAACCATTCCAGACGGGACTCTGTATTGACTCATTTCAGGGTTCAACAATTCTATTCCACAGCCTCAGAAAATGGCTAAGCCTCTACTGTCAACCATGGCTCTTAATTTTACCATCTTTTAGTAGTTGCAGTTTGGGGCTTACAAACAATATTTGTATGCACACACACACACACACACACACACAGACTCCTTACGCTCCTTTTATAGAAAAATAAAATGTGAAATCGCCTTTTAAATTACTGAGAGTTATAACCAAAAATATAAAGAGTTCCAAGCCCACCCAGCCACAGCCTCTGACTCCACAGAACAGACAGGCAGCCCTTGTATCCCTCTGAGCTCCCCACCACAGAATCTGCACGCATCATAAAATGAATGTTTTCAAGGGCCGAGTTGGGGAGAAATATTCTGGGCAGCCATAAATAACTTGGGATTTTACCTAGCCGTTTTGAAGAGTGTCAATGTATGTAAGATAAAGCAGCGTTACAATTAGGATCCAAGCAATTCCTGGCTGCCCAGCATAACTTTCTCTAGCAGGACACACCACAAGGGAGAGACAAGGAAATTGTAACAGCTGCTTAGGAACGTCTGACTCCCCTTAATATCTGTGAAGTGACTCCAATTGCGAAGTCACGCTAATGTCCTAAGAAAACTACAACACACCAATTTTTTTTTGTCTTCTTGTAGTGCTGGGGATCAGACCTGAAGCCTCAGACAGGCTATGCTTGCCTCTGAGCTATGTACTCCTCCGGTCCCCACACACACTCTTTAATGCAACTTTTCTTTTTAAAAATAGTACTAACCCCAACATCATACATACACACATTCTTTTTTAAAGCTTATTTCCATGAGTCTCACATTGGCATCTGGGTGCAATGGTTCTTATTCCTCAAAGACACACAAGTTCAGAGTATTTTATTAGTCCAAAATATTGACCTATATAATATATATGATATACACATGTTAAAAAACAAAAAAAACCAGTCCTTAAAAACAACCTTTTTTCCCGATAATTTCTTCTGCTAACAGAATTCAAAGTTCAAAGAACAAAACTCTTCTCCAGATCCTGAAACTGCTGGCTCTTGGTTGCCTCCGAACACTGCCCTGGTCTTAATCTCCTGATATCTCACAATACAAGCAGAGAAATGGGCCAGCCTGTGCCACCATGTGACTCATTAGAGAGTTATAGTTATCCACACTCCTCTCTTCTCCAGTGTTACAAGCCCAGGTAGTCATTATTCCTTGGTCACTAAGAAAAGGAAGGTGGCTCCTCATTTGCCTTCTCCTCACACCAGTTAGTCTCCAGAAAACTTGCCTCCTCCTGACTTTAAAGATAGGATGCAAATGTGGGTGAGATGTAAAAAGGCCTTTTCTTTCTGGCTGCTGCCTTGCATGCTGTGTGGTTTAAGTTTTCCGAGCAATGGAATCGCTTGCACGTTTCTTTCTTTCTCTTTCTTTTCATATATCTCTGTTCAGTGTGTTGGTGTAACTGAGCTAAATGCCAAGGCAGCCCCTGCTGTGTGTGGTCCGCCACCTGCCACCATCCCTTGGCCATAGAGATTCCAGCTATTTAACTTTGGAAATGACATTTCTGTGCGGTTCTTCTGAGATAGCAAGGTATGTCAATCACCAGGAGCTCTGCCAATGGCAGTGTCAATGGATTTGAATTTCCCATTGATGCTGGGGTGACAGGGCTATCTCTTTGACTTCTCTGGCTGGTAGCTTTCATATCACTCAGAAAAGTTTATTTCCCAAGGAATTTTCTTTGTGATCTCAAACTCAACATGACCTTCCTTTTGTAGTCTCGGGGACCACCCACTGTTTTATCGCCTAGAGGCTCTTCCTAGTTGACCGGTGGAACACCGGGCTCCTGTGATCTCCTCTAGGCGGACCTTGAAACTCAGAGAGAAGGCTGAGGAGAATGGTCTGGTTTCCATGTTTGGGAACACCGGTGAAGCATGATTAATAAAAGCTCAGAGACAGAAATTGAGGTTCAACCTGAAGGTCAGAAAAGCAAAGCAGCCAGCCACTGGCTCTTACCTTTACCTCAGTCCTAAATGGTGACCCTGCCTCCAGGAATCTCAGAATGAGACTGAGCATGAGCCCTGTCTCCACCCATCTTATATTCCTCTCTAGTTGTAGAATTAAGGGCGTGCATCACTACCACCTGGTTTCTATGCCAAATTAGTGTGACTACCGGGATCAAAGGTGTGAGTCATTGCTGCCTGGTCTGTAAGGCAGAACAGTGTGGCTGTTCTACTTTTCTGATCCTCAGGCAAGCTTTATTTATTAAAATACAAATAAAATGCTACTAGAAATAGATTTGAAAGTAACCTTCAAAATATGAGTTCTAAAAAAAAACCCATTGTGTTCATACCAATAGAGAGGTTTCTCCAGTTATCAATATAAGAGTGGAGTTTTGTGAAGTGGCGTGTGTATTGTGAACTCTAAAATGACTGGATGGATACACTTTTGTGGCTACCTCCCACATGACTATGTTTCTCCATGTGTCACTTACACATAACAGGTAACTGTACCTGAAAGACATGGGTGTGGTTGGCAATAGGCCAGTAACTGAGGAGAGAAAGAATATCTGAATAAAATTCATCTCTCCTTCATAGTTGTGCATCCTTTAGCCTTTAGGTGCCCTGAATGTTTTTATTCCACACAGGTAGCTTGCAAATTCTGTTTTGAAGGAGTGAGAGATGTTCTTGTTAGCCAAGGGAAGGCAGTACTTGGGAAGAAGCAGGAGACATGGGCTGGAAGGGAAGCATTCTCATTGTCCCTCTGCTCCCCCACACCCAGCTGAGAAGGAAGGATGCCTGGCAGGCCTCTCCAGCTACCCTCCTGTCCTGGCAGAATATCTAAGAGCAGTGAACAGCTGCCTTCCACCACCTGGCCAGCTCTCACCTCAGAAAGCAAAAGGCACAGCTTGTCTAATAATAAAACTTACTGTCCTGGAAGGAACTCGCATTTTCCTCTGCCTGGGCCAGACTAGGCTTGTAGACCAGCCCAGGCATGGCTGTCCTCACCCAGGGCCACGGCAAAGGTCTCCAAGCACTTCTAAATCCATAAGCAAAGATTTGGAAAATCCCTATGTTCCTCAGACTAACCATGTTTCCTGTCTTCAAAAAAGGAATGCATCAATCAGCTTCCTGTCACTATGATAAAATACTTGAGACAATCAGCTTTAAAGGTAAAAAAGATTATTTTCGGGTTCTAATCCATGGTGAATTAACCCTGCTATTTCGGTGGGCGTAACACATCACAGGAGGGCAGCAGATGGTAGAGCCAGAAACCAAAAAATGAGAAATCCCCTTGAAAGGCATGCCTTCACAGATCTGAAACCTTCTAGCGTCAAGGATCTAGGGACCCTACCTTCTAACCCACGGTACTTAGGAGGACATCTTAGAGCAAAGCTAAAGAATATTTGAGAAACAATTGTTCTGAAGACCCATGTCTGCTATTCCAGACTGCTTCTCACAGTTCTCAGCCAGCACTCTGGCCACCTTTGGGCTTCACTGAATGTGTTGCTAGTGCAAAGTCAGTTTTTCAGTATTTGATTTTCTGACTCGTATTTTGGTCTGGCGGTTTAGGGTGGCCACGAAAAACCCACTTTCCTCTCCTGCCTTGGCAGCTATAAAAAAAAAACTCAGGAGAGACCGAAATGCAAATGAAAAGAGCCAGCTGCAGTGTCACTTCTAAGCTGATGATTTAAGAATCTGGTTTACCTCCTGTCCACACCTGGTCCTTCCCAGTACGAATCCCACACAGGCATCACCCTCAGGGCCACTTCCCAAACTCTGCCCACATACATCACGCCTGTCCAGCCCAGAAGGAAGGTGGAAATGTTTCTCCTTTATTTTTCCTACACTGGAAAAGTGAAGCAAAAGTTCCTTCTCTTCAGGTGAAGACAAAATGGAAATTAATGAGTACAAGCAACATGCTTACCGAGTGCCTCCCAACTTTTTTCCCTTCATTGTATGCCTGGCTGTTGAAACCATGGTCGAATATGAAAATTACTAGTATGTTCAGATTCCAAGGTGTTTATTTCTAAACAAAATGAAATAGTCTCCCTGCCAAACTGGAAATGATACTTGGTTTATAAGAAATGCCTGCCAGTTCCTTGGCAGAAGCCCTGGGAGAAAAATTGCAAGTACAGACAAGGCTCCTTGAACAAGTAGACCCACTGTGTGGGTTCCTGAGTAAGCAAACCTACTGTACAGGCTCTTGTGCAAGCAAAACTTCCAGACTTCGGCCCTCACCTCTCCTCCTTCAGTCCTTCCCTCACTATCTTCACAGGCCTTTGAGTTCAGGAAGCAATGTAGCCTAATAAAGCAAAAGACCATACTCTACCCTCACTTTACCTGGAAACTTCCGTGGTAAAGGTTGGTGTACAAGATGTCCATGTTGCTTCGCACCAGTGTCTACACAGATCCAGCTGGGAGTAGACTGATGGGCAAGCAAACAGAGGTGTGAGCAGGCTATATGTAGAAGAGATGATTTGGTCCATGCACTTCAGGTGTGCAGTGCAATGCATGGAATGACACACGAAATGCCATGCAATATTATTCCTGACTGTTCTGTGAGCTCCATGGTAACAGGCATGGGAAGATGGTGAACCTTGAGAAACCACAGCTACATTGTGATAAAATGTTACTGCTCTTATTTCAAGTCACATTCATTTGTGTGTGTGTGTGTGTGTGTGTGTGTGTGTGTACATGTACTATGGTGCATATATGAAGGTCAGAGAACTTGAGGAAGTCAATTTTCTTTGGGATCCTCAAGTCAGAAGATTTGGTAATGAGCGCTTAGCTATCTCACTGGACATAACAGTTCTTATTTTATAAATAGATTAAGTGAATCTCCAAGAATAGAAATGATATCCTGAAGATTTAATGACAATAATAGGGCTGGTTCATACTTTTCTAATGCAGAATGAGGTTCATTTTTATTTATTTTTTTATTCTTTTTTTGACAGTTTTTTTAAATATTTATTTATTTATTATGTATACAATATTCTGTGTGTGTATGC
>LOJH01010427.1:36502-54596 GCA_001685095.1 Ellobius talpinus
TAGTTCCAGGACAGGCTCCAAAGCTACAGAGAAACCCTGTCTTGAAAAACCAAGTAAATAAATAAATAATTTTTTTAAAAAGTGCCCAATTATTCCAGTTCTTCAGACCAAGATCTCTCTATTTGTCTTTCTCCAACCCCCAAAAACTAATCTATCAATAAGTCCTACCTGAAGATACAGAAAATTAAAAACAAAACAAAGTTTCTCATAATACATTCACAACACAGTTCACTTCTATGATTCCCCAAATGTAAGCAAACTCCTTGCATCAGTAATCGAACAATTCTCAACAGACTCTGGCCGCCTCTGCTTGTGAAGCCCTCAACTCCCAGGCTCCAGCAATGCTTGTTCACAACATACAGACCCTGGTGCAACACATACAGCTTTTCCACCCAGCCAGATCACATTTTGTGCCAAGTGAATCTGCCCGTACCCTTCAAAGGCACCTACCTCAACCCACATATCCATCCTCCAGACTGAGAACAGGACATACATTCTGCATGCCCGCCTCCTTTACCCACCTGACTTTACTCCATCTAAGTCATATCTAACTGTATTAGTTAGGGTTTCTATTGATGTGAAAAAAAAACACCATGACCAGGAAGCAAGTTGGGAAGAAAAGCGTTTATTAGACTTACATTTCAGAATTGCTGTTCATCACTGAAGGAAGTCAGGACAGGAACTCAAACAGGGCAGGATCCCAGAGACAGGAGTTGATGCACAGACCATGGAGGGGAGCTGCTTCCTAGCTTGCTTTCCGTGGTTTGCTCAGCTTAACTTCTTAGAGAACCCAGGAGCAGCAGCCCAAGGATGGCACCCACTGCAGAATGGCCCTCTCCCATTGATCACTAAATGAGAAAATGCCTTACAGCTGGATCTTGAGGAAGCATTTCCTCAGCAGAGGCTCATTCCTATGATCACTATATAGCTTGTATCAAGTTGACACACAAAATCACCTGGTACACTAACTATCAGGCCAAACCCTACAAGTAAATCCTGTGCTCTGTCCCATCCTGCTGTCTTCATATCAGACACAGAACTTACAAAAAAAGTCCACATGCCCATAGCTCATCCCAAGAATGTAAATAGTATTAAAAAAAGATCAAAACAGTAACCACGCCCCCATAAATCCATTATTCCTATAGGAATTACCTATATGAACCCCAGAACAGATAATTTAAAAGAACAATTCTAAACTTCATCAAAGTAACCAAGGGGTTTAAAGAACACACCAAGAAATACATCAACAAACTTAAAGAAAAATAACTTAAAGAGAAAAAAATGGCTGAGTGGTGTCCAAGAAAACACAAACCTAAGTAAGACTGGTTGAAGTGATGAAAACAATCCAGGGTTTAAAAATTGAGTTTGTTAAAGAGGTAGGAACACTGAAGAGCACTCAAGCTGAAATAATGGTGGGATTGTAAAACTCAATAACCCAACTAGAAAAATCAAGGGGAATCTTTGAAAACAAGTACAATGAATCAAGCAGAAGACAGAGTATCAGGACTTGGATATGAAGCAGAGTAAACAGACCAAACAGGCAAACAATATTGAATGTAAAATACAGAGGATAGAGGGGGACATGCAAGAAATATGGAAAGCTAGAAAAGACCAAACTTTTAAATTATAGACATAAAAAGGAGAAGACACCCTGATCAATGTCATAGACCAGATCATTGAAGAAAACTAAAGAAAGGAACAATCACCCATATAGAAAAAACACACAGAACATGAAATAGACAAGACCAGGTAAGAAATTCCTTACAGTACATCATTGTTAAAACACTGAGTATAGAGAACAAAGAAAGGATATTGAAAGATGCAAGAGAAACACAAAAGTCACATGCAAAGGAAAACTATTAGGCTAACAGCTGATTTATGAGTAGAAATTTTCAGAGACTCAAACAATGTATTTCAAGTTCTAAAAGACCACAATTGCCAAGCTTGACTAAGGTACCAAATAAAATGATTTGCTACAGTTGAAGAATAAATAAAAGTTCCCACAATAGAAACAGTCTTTTAAAAAATGTCTATCCAGAAGAGCAAGTCTAAACAAAATACAGGAAGGAAGACTTTAGGCTGAAGAGAGGAATAAATGATATAGGAAAGAAACTGCAGAAAGGAAACAAAAAGTCATAATTATAACTGAAGCACAACATGCTACTGATATAAAAGCAACAATACAATGATTGCCATCAACATACACCTTTCAATAATAGCTTTAAAACCCCTGGTTTCAATTCTCCAATTAAAAGATACAGGCTGGCTAAATGGACCACGAAACAATATCTATCTGTCTTCTGTCTACAGGAAACTCAGCTTTAAAGATAGACACCACTTAGAGTGAAAGACTGGACAAATATTCCAATGAAATGGAACCAGAAAGCAGGCAGGTATTGCTTTCTGATACCTAAAAACAACAACAACAAAAATCCTCAAACTAAATCTAATCAGAAAAAATAAAGAGGGACATTTCATTCTAATCAAAGAAACATCCAAGAAGACAGTACAACCCTAACCATATGTGCCAAACTTTTGAAACACCCAATTTCATAAAAAGTGTACTCCTGGAATTAAAGATACAAATTAACATCAACCCATCAGTAGTAGGTGATTTCATTATCCAACTTTCTTCAACAGAGATGTCATCAGAACAAAAACTAAGCAAGAAACATCAAACTTAAAGCACATTATGCATTCAAATGGGCTTATTAAATATCTCCAAAACATTCCATCCAAACTCAAAAAAATGCTAGTCAGTAGTACACAGAGCCTATCTAGAATAGATCACATCCTTGGAAACAAAACAACTCTTAACAAACACAAAGATAAAAATAACTATTCATGTCCTCTCTGACTTTAATACAATAAAACTGGAAATTGAAAGTAAACAAATATAGTAATTATGCAAACTCATGGAGATTAAATTATTTATTTCTGAATGATGAGTCAAAGAAGAAATCAATAAAGAAATAAAACTTACCTTGAATTAAATGAATATGAAAACACAACACAGAAGAACCTCTAGGATACATAAAAGGCACCTCTGCCATGAAATTTTCCAGCTCTGAATGCCTATGTTAAAAGATCAGAATGAAGACAAATAAATGACTTAATGATACACCTCAAACATTTGGAAAAACAACAACAAACTAAAAAGAAATCCAGTAAATACCAATAAATAGTCAGAGCAGGAATTAACGAAATATAAACAAAGCAAACAATGAGAAGGATTAAATAGTCTGAGGGCTGGTTCTTTGAGAAGATAGGATTGACAAGAACCTTGGCCAAAAGAAAGAAAAAGATGGCCCAAATTAACTGAATCAGAAATGAGCATGGAAGCCTCACAACAAACACCAAAGAAATTCAAAATATCATAAGAGGATGCCTACATGCCATTAAATTAAGAAGTCAAAAAGAAATAAATTATTTTTAGATTAATATAAACAATGAAAAATCAATCCAAGAAGTTATCAGCAATATATACATATTCATAACAAACACAGAGAAAAAAGATTAATAAAACATCTTCTAATTCTAAAAAGTCCAGGCCTAGATGGCTTCACAGGAGAATTTTTCCTGACTTTCAAAGGAAATTTACAATCTATCCTCCTTATTTTTCAAAATGGAAACTTCTTAAAATAAAAGGGAACACTCACAAGGCCCTTCTTTGAAGCCAGTATTACTCTGATACCAAAACCAGGTAAAAACACAAAAAAAGAAAACTACAGGCCAATATCCTTAATCAACATGGAATCAAATATCCTCAATAAAACACTTACAAACCAAATATAGACATGTATATCAAACAGATTATCTGCCATAACCAAGTTTGTTTTATCCCGGAGATGCAGGGGATAGGTCAACAGTCACAAGTCAATAAATAAGATAAATCACATGAGTGAACAGAAAAAGAACAATACCATGATCATTTTTTTAAAAAGATGCAGAAAACACATTTGACAAAATCCAACACATTTTCAAGATAATAGGACTATAGGGAATATACCTCAAGCCAACAAAGACTATCTATGAAAAATCCACAACCAACATCATTCTAAATGGAGGAAAAACTTTGAGGCAACCACACAGAAAATAGGAGCAAGACAGATATCTCCACTATCTCCACTCCTTTTTATAATAGTGTTCTCAAAGAAATATCTGGAGCAAAAGTCAGAAGGACATTAAAGTTATACAAGTAAGAAAAGAGGAAGTCAAAGTATCCCTGTTCGCAAATGATGTAATATTATACATAAGAGGCCCTCAAAATCCTACCTGAAAACCTTTATAAATGACCAACAACTTCTGCAAAGTGGCAGGACACAGAAGCAACTTGTACAAATATATAACTTTTCTGTACACTAACATCAAATATACAGAGAAAGAGATTGTGGACACTCCCACTGACAATAGCCTCAAGGGAAATAAAGTATCAAGGGACAAACTTTACCTAAAAGATAAATGACCTCTACAGTGGAAACTTAAAATCTTTGAAGAAAGACACAAAGACATGAGAAAATGAAAAATACATACTTTCAGCTTAATAGAATTAATACTGCAAAAATGGCCATTTTACCAAAAGCCACTTACAGGTTCAGTATAATCCCAACCAATACCCCATATTCAAAACACAGAAAATAACTATCCTAAAATTTATATGGAAACACAAAGAAAGATCCCAAGTAGCCAAAACAATTCTGAAATAAAAGAAAAATGCTTGAGAGATTGCCATTCCAGGTCTCAAAATATATCAAAGAGCCATGGTAATAAAAGCAGCATGGTACTGGACACACACACAAACACAAAACAGCATGGTACTGGTATTGTATTTTCTTACATCTAAAACAATGTAAGAAAATAAATATAAGGCCCAAACATAAGTACAAATAAATGCAGCCATTAATATTTGACAAAGATGCAAGAAATGGTGCTGGGGAAACTAGATGTTCACATGAGGAAGAATGGAAATATACTGTATTTATCACCTTGTACAAAAACTAACCACAGTGGACCAAAGACAAGATCCAGAACCTGAAACACTGAAACTACTAGAAGAAAGCATAGGGAACACTCCATATGATATAGATGTAAGTAAGGACTTTATGAATAGGACTCCATTTGCCAAAGAATGAAGTACAGTAAGTGGGACTTTATGAAGCTAAGATACTTCTGCACAGCTTAAGAAAACAATTAATCAAATGATGAGGAAGCCCATAAATGAGAATCTTTGTTAGTTATACATCTGATAGAAGTTTAATCTCCAGAATGCACAAAGAACTCAAAGAACAATGAGTCAAAAAATATTAAATTATGCATTTAAAACTAGCTATGAGGTTGAGCAGAGATACTCAAAAGAAGAAATAAAAATGGCTAAGAGATATTTCAAAAAAAATGTTCATCACCCCTAGCAGTTAGGGAAATACAATTTAAGGCAATTTTAAGATTTCATCTTACCCCAGTCAAAAAGGCAGAGATCTGCAAAAATGCTGGAAAGTGGTGGAGAAAGTGAACGCTCATCCACTGCCAGTGGCACTGCAAATAGTATAGCCTCTCAGGAAGTCGGTGTGGAGAATCCTCCAAAAGCTGAAACTAAATCTCCCATATGAACCCTATACCACTCTCTGGTATATGGCCCAAAGGCCTTGACATCCCATTCCACAGACACTTGCTCAACCATTTTCCTTGTTACTCTATTCACTATAGCTAGGAAATGGAACCAACCTAAATGTCCTTTAGTTGATGAAAATGTGGTGCATAGACACTATAGAGTACTACTCAGTCATCAAAACCTAAATCCTGAAGGTTGCAGGTAAACGGGTCGAATTAGAAAAGATGATATTGAGTTAACCGAGATCCAGAAAGACAAATATTGCATGTTTTCTCCCATCCGTGGCTCCAAGCTCCAAATCTTCAGATGTGAGTATGTAACTTAGAGTAACAACAGAAGCAAGGAAAGTCAAAGGGACCATGGGAGTTTTGGGGCTAGGTAAGCAGTGGAGAGGGAATAGCTAAGTAGAAATGATTCTCAGGTATACATGGGAAGAGGGCTTAATTAGGGAGTGGGGAAAGATGTAACATAGAAGTAAAGGGAGAATGTTAAACAACAGGAATGCCTTACCAGATATTAATATCTATTTGTCTAAAATTACATATACTACATATAAATCTGTGTAAGCATATGCATAATCTGTTCAAATGAAATTTCCCTACCTGAGCAGACAATGCTGCCTCCAAAAGTCATTTTCTATCCAACAAAAACTCCAATACCAGGTGTGAGAAATCCTATTTTGAATTGTTGGTCAGGGGAATCCAACAGATTTATAAAACATTGTAAGCTATTGCTGTTCCCCTTTTCTGTCTCCTACTCCAGAGTTTGAAGGAAAGTCCTTATTGCTGAAGACACTATGTCCTTTAAATACAGGACTCAGAGAATCTGGGCTCCTTCCTACCTAAAACCTTCTCCCTGAGTTTTATGGTACCAGAAGGTGCCCTGCAAACGTTCAAAGGAGAGCAACAACTAAAAGTCCTACCCAGTTATGATCAGCAGGGCACAATGAACCTTAAGGTGCAATAGTGGCACACGTAGCTTGGTGGTAGCAGATAGATTACTAATGGGACATAAGACTCACTCAACAAGAGGTGAATCACACTTGTACTAGAAACCTAGCTAGTAGGCCATGGATCTTGGAAGAGAACCTTCTAAACCAGTGTAATTGTTACTACATTCTGAACTGCAGCTCTCATGTCTCAACAGATGGAAAACTCCTCTTTTCAACGGATGGAAAAACCACAGCCACTAAAACATGCAGAGAATGGTGCCCAGTCTCAACTGACACATTTAGAATTCAACTCCTTCGTCTAAGGCTAAGAGATCATTACAGAAGAGAGTTGAAAGAGTGTAAAATCTAGAAAAACAGAAGTCTTCTATGACATTGTGTCTTCTAACAGTGTTAGGAAAACTATATTCAAAAAGTCTTATTGTAACATTATGTGGACTGATAGGGTTGTAGTTACATATTTTATATTGTATTTATATATGTATGTGTATGTGTGTATCAACAATTTAAAAAGTCATGAACTTGAAAAGAGAAAGGGATATGTATAGGAGTGGTCGGATGCAGGAAAGGAAAGGGGGAAATGATATACTTACATTTTAATTCAAAAATTGAAAACAATTATAAACAACACACAAGGCTATCATGATAAACCAATGTGATACACAAAAACATACTTGTAGATTAATGAGCATGTACAACTACAGCCATTTGATATTTGATAAAGATGGCAAAATCACAGTGGAGAAAACACAGCATCATCAAAAAGATGTGCAGGGTAAACTGGATGATCACCTGTGGAAGAATAAAGTCATATCATACCACCCTGGTCATATCTTGCTTCCACTCCCTCCTTCCAACTCCTGGGGAGTTCCTCCTCCCAGTCTCCTTCCCAAGTTTTTGTTCCCTTTTTAAAAATGATTTCTTTTTATTCTTAAGATTATTGCATAATTGAGAAATTGCATAATCTTTTCTTTTAATTTACCCCTTCTCTCTCCTCTCTCCAAACCCTCCTATATGCCTCTGAGTTCTAGCTGTATATTTGGGGGTGTAGGGCCATCCACTGGAACATGGACAACTTATCAAAGGCCATACTCCTAAGAAAAATGCCTTTCCTCCCTTCCTAGCCATCCACTGCTGCCTTCAAACTCTCTGACCTACAGATCTTATAATCTTTCCACCCATCTTTCATGATATCCACTCAGCCTTGGGTGAGTGTATGTGTGAAAAGATATGCTTTGTAGGGCTGATAACACTACAAGTCACTTAGTCATTGCACCTTGACCAAGTCATGGGTCTACATTAATTACATGCAGACTCCTCTGCCACAAGGACAGGAAGCTGCACTAATCTCTAAGAACAGAGATACGTATTTAGAAGGCAGTTTGACCGTAGCAGATTCACACTATGGCCTTTGACCTTGGAGATCTTGGTTCTTGACCACACTTATCATACCAGGTATGAGATCCTTATGACATGTATATCAAAGGGCTAGATGAAGGAATCGATAGGGCAAAATCTGGAAGGATCCCGAGGGGTGCATATCCTTCATTCGGTCTTCATGGTCTCCTGGTTTCAGTGTTCATTTCTGCTGGGAGGGAGCAGGACCCATCCTGAGCAAAGATTTTTATGATCTACTATCAGACAAGATAAATCAGAGAATCTCAGCATCAGCTCCAGGGCGTGCAAGTAGAGGGAAATTAGTTTCCATGACTTGCCCTTAAAGATAAATTTAAGTGCCAGGTGGTGACAGCGCAAGCCTTTAATCCCTAGCACTTGGGAGACAGTAGCAAGTGGATCTCTGAGTTCAAGGACAGCTTGGTCTATAAGAGCTAATTCCAGAGCACCAACGCTATACAGAGAAACCCTGTCTTGAAAAACCAAAAATAGATAGATGATAGATGATAGATAGATAGATGATAGATAGATAAATAGATAGAAAGATAGATGATAGATAGATAGATTCTAGTAATTTTGCCTTCAGAAGTGGGGAAATGAGGATGGGGGAGTGGAGAGCAATAAAATGAATGGGGGAGAGAAGGAAGAGGGAGAAAGAGAAGGACGGAGGAAGAGAAGGGGAAGGAAAATGGAGAGAGAAGGAAAGGGAGGGAAAGATTTCTGAAGTCTGATTTGTTTCTGGAGCCACAAATACCTCAATATTTAAAAACTGTCTTTCATCTTTATTATTCAGAATTCATTTTGACACAATAAGAGCAAAGCCAGCTCTGAGCCAGGAACCATGAAAAAACAGTCAGCACTTTGTATACTATACGCTTCATCTTCAAATTACGTCCACTGGCCAGCAAGCTAACAGAGCGTGTAGTCCATACCTTCCACTCTGGGATGGCTCCCTCCCAAACCCAGAGGCAAAACACCACATCCTCAGGGTGAATGGCTTGCTGTCCCTTAATCTCACCTCTTCCTGCTAATCTATTCTCATCACTCAGGCTGCTTGGGCATGAGTTCACTTCTTGTTTTCCACAAATGGGACCATGGAGACCGAACATAAGGCTAACCATGCAACATGCTGTTTTCCTAGAGATCAGCAGGCCCTCCCTTCCTCTCTCATATTGCTAAAATACCACCCTTATAACTTTCCTTTTGATCCTACTAACTGCAGTCTGCCTGCTATCCAAAGACCCCTTACAGTCCCCAGCCTATCTTCAAAGCTGATAATGTCCTTTTGTTATGGTGTGGTCTACCTGTTCCTTGGGAGGGTCATCCTGCAAAGGTTGCATTCAGGCCTCTCTTCTTCAGTGCTATATCTCTAAAGCAAATCCTGGTCCCTGCATAGTTGTCGCCAAGTCTTTGTGGCACATGAATCACTGACGTGCCACCTTTCTTTCTGACTCCGCGACTCTGCAATCACTGTACCACTGTGTCTGTGTTCTCATAGCTCACTGAAGTCCCTAACCAACCTGTCTTTTTTTCCTCTTAAAACCCAAGAACACTTTTTATACCTGCTGCCTTTGCTGCGCCCACTTTGGCCTTTCTGACCTCACCCAGTCCCCATGCTGCCAACACTACTCCATGTTGTCTGTCCCCACCCTGAGATAACTAACCTTTTCCTTCACAAATTACACTGAGCTACCACTTTACCTGGTTAGGATTGTCACTCCCACGTCTAGTAGGAATCTGCATATTCCCTGGGAGAACTCCCACTTTCCCAGGACAAACACCCTCAGGTTCTCCTCATCTTAGTCAATGACAGCACACACCATTAGCTACGACCCTGGATTTCCCTCCTTTGCTCATGCCTCATGCTTACTGATTATAACTTCCAATACACTCAGTCTGTGACCATCCTCATTACTATGACTTTGAATCCCATCTCCTTCTTCAATGGCTTGAATTGCTGCCTTTTATCTGCCTGTCCTCCACTCTTTACCAGTGTGGCCTCTTAAAGCCTAAGCTGAATCACTGGGTGCCTCTGCTTGCCACTCCCCAATCTTCCAACTTCATGCCAGCATGTCTAGTGAAAACTAAACCATTCTAAGTGACAACTCCCCAGGGCCTCTCTGTTCTCAAAGCAAGGTTCTTCTTCTTCCAGTTATACTGGCATCCTCTTGGCTCACCCACCGAGGAGCCCTGGCATTGATATACCTGGAACCTGCCATCATCCCCCGTAGCCCTGGGTCCTTTGTACCCTTCTCCAGTCATTTAACTAAGAAGTCTATCCTGACAGCTTAATAAAGCACTCCCCTGCAGTTCATAAGTGACTCAAGTCTGTTATACTAATTGTTTACATCTATTACTAGGCAAATAAGCCTCCTTAAAAGCTAAAAGTTGTTATTTTACTCAGAGAAAATATGCCTAGTACAACATAACTAATTTTTGACAAATGAACATTATTTTTCAGAAAACACTTTTACTAAAAAGGAAATGTATCTCTCCTTGGGGGAATGAATTCCCTACTCGATGTAACACATGACCTCTACTTCACACTATATACATAAATTAACTCAAACTGGGTCAAAAACAAAGTTGGGCAGTTTAAATTGTAAGACTTTAAGAAAAAAAGAAAAGGCAGAAGTAAACCTTTGTGACCTTTGATTTGATGGTAGGTTCTGCAATGTGACACTCCTAAGACAGCAACTAAAAAAAATAAATAAATAGGTTCTTCAAAAACTGTGTTTCAAAGGATTCCATCATAAAAATAGAAAGAAAGCATAAGAAACATTCATAAATCATTTATCTGATAAGAGGCATATCCAGAATATATAGGGAATAAAGAACTCATAGAAGTGGATAATAAAACATAAATAGCACAAGTAAAAGTAGGCAAAAGGAAGAAAACACAGGTGGAAACAGGTCCAGAAAGGATGCTCAGCATCAGCTGTCACTAGGGGATAAATGTCTCTGTCACCACAGGGAGACACGGTCACACCCATTACCATAGCTACAATGAATAGGGAAACAAGTGGCTGATGCTCAGAGAACATGGAGAGGCTAGATGTGTCTTCACTGCTAGAAGAGTGTGCATGGACTCGGCAACTCTGCAAAATAACTTGGCAGTTCCTTAGAAGAGGAAGCCGAGTTACTACATACATCAGCAAGTCCTATGTGAAAAGTCATTTTAAAAGTCTGGTAGTTGGTATGTTAATTTTGAACAATTGAAGAGAGTTTGGATGGGGGTAGCTTGCACGGGCAGATAAAAATGATCTAAGCAGTTATGGATCATATTAAATGAAAATCCCAGCATCAGGGCTGGATACCTCTAAAGCTGTTAGATAAAGAGGACTCTAAGGCCCCCCAAACAATATAGGCAATTGCTGCTATTATGGATTGGCCACCATAAAGATCTGGTAAGATGTAATTGCTGAAGACACCCCATGATCTGGTCACAGGACTGGCCTAGAATTTTCCTTCCTGAAGGATAGCCCTCATAGTCCTGGAGCATGCTATGTAGGCCGGGGAATAGTTGTCATTAACAGTCATTCTCATCTATGGACCCATGTGCAGTACTAACAACAAACAAGGGAGGACGCATCTACTGATGTAACAGTGGCACATCTGTCATGGAAGAAACCAACCGTTCTCCATTTGGATTTGATGCACATGCCACAGGAGGAAATTTATGTCTTGTACTACAAAGCTGGCTAAAATCCCATGGCTGGGAAGGTCAAAAATCCTAGCAGGGTAGCTATGGCTGTTGCTTTGCTAAATTGGTATGATGATACAACTTTCTGAATAACTATGGCCACAGAGTAGTTTTGTTGTTAGGTTTGCTCAGAGAAGCTTCTTTTGGCAGTGGTCAGTGGCAACTAACTGCAGAGAATCATAACTGGCCAAACGCTGAGAATAACTTACAGTTGAATGCTCAGGCATAAGTGGAACATCAAACTGCTTGCTTCAAGGCTGAGGGAAAATCATAAACTAAGAGACAGAGGAACATAAGTTCAGGAGGAAAGTTGAAGGATGACGTAGAACACTGATTTCCAGTCATGCACTCTTGAGCGTGTAGCAGTTGGAATTACCTGCACGAAATTCTGCCTGTCAGAATCTAGTAAAAGACGGGATGGAGTTTGTGAGTCTCAGCTCTTCCTGAGGATTCATAAGCTGTTTTGTTCTTAAGGGAGATTTTCTTCTGTGAGATAGTTACAAGTAAGGTCCCCATGTTCCTGTAAACAATTCCCCATTCATATCCTATAAGCAACTAATGAAGTTCGTTTAGTCACTTAAGAAATAAAACATAAGCAGACAGAGGAAACTTGTTGGGGAAAGGAAGGGAGATGAGAGACAAGAAAGCCTAACAGAGGGGTAAAATACAAACAAATGCATACATGTATGAACACATCACAATGAAACCCATTGTACATAAGTACTATATGCTAATAAAAATTAAAACATATATTCACTCAAATATTCATGCATTACTCTTCAGAGCAATCATAATAAGATAAGAGGGTCGCAACAAAAAATGAGCATCAATTGATGAATAGGTAAATAAAATTCACACCACAGATTATCTTTCATCAGTCAAAAGAAGGAAGTATTGGCACATGGTATGGTGTAGATAAATATTTAAAACATGTTAACGTGAAAAGGCTGTTACCAAAGCCATATATTGTACATTGTATTCTAACGACATGTCTAATACAGATAAATCTATAAAGGTAGAGAGTAGATTAATGCCTGTCTAGGACCAGGGGGGCAATAAGATTGAGGTGATAAAGGACTGAAGAGTGTCTTCTGGAGTAAATAGAGTTTTAGACTTGATTGTGGTGGTGGCTGAAGTAAATCAATTACATCTTTATTTATTATCTGACAAAAACGAGGAGCCTCATGGTGATATGGCTCCTTTATCCCTTTCACTGCTGTTTTCCAAGTGCTTAGAACAGTGCTTGGCACACAGTAGGAGCTCAATAAGTGTTGTGGTCACTAACCCTAGTCCAGCACTGTAGAGACTGCAAACAGCAGTGCAAATCAACACACAGCCAGAGCTGGCCTGAGCCGGCAGCCGTAGCAGGGGTATCTGGGATTTTCCAGAACAGGATAAATATTTTAGATTGAATCGTTTTATTAATTGGAAAAAATGTTTTTTTTTCTGTGAGCTGTTTGATAAGCAAGAGTTGCTGCATTATTAAATGTTCTAATGAAGTGTCCTCTCGCAGAAATTGTTTCGTCTAAACACACTGGAGTCTCATCTTCATTTTAACTTCGCTAATTAAGTTATACAGAATGATCTGCAGCGGGGATTTTGGCAAAGACCAACGGCAGCACAAACTGGGTACTGTGTGTCTTTGATACTTCCTGCCCTTCCTAACAACTTAGTAGGTACCAGTCAAATCTCGCTACTTCCGCAGCCCAGTTAATCCTTGCCTTCATGAAAACTGTAGTGGATTTCCTAAGGAATCCAGCTGTCAGAGCAACATCTGCTTGTTTCTTCTATGGTTTGTTTCTTCCTTTTAATTTTACTATTGAAAGCAAAATGTGATTTTAAACCCCTTTATATTCAAAGTTCAGAATTCTCCACTGCATGCTGTGGAGAAGAACTTCCTCATGCCTTGTGTAGCACCACAAAGCTATTTGTAGATGCTGCACTTTTTTGGGTTTTGGGGGTTTTTTTGAATTAAAAAAAAGGTTAGTCCCAGGAGGCCACCTTGAAAAAACACAAACATTCAAATAGAAAGTAAAGCCTGGGAATAGACTACAAGGTCAAAATGCAAATGTACATTTGCTACCCACAGTATCCCACAAAGCCTTTTATTGAGCTCAAGATTTTTAAAAATATAGTAATTTCCCAGTAATCCTAAACCCAAAGCATTTGAATCACACACATTTATATTTTACACCAAATATTTTTACTGCTTCGTTTGTTCCAAGCAAATGTAAATTTCTTTCTCTTCTCCCCATCCCCCCCAATAGGACTACACAAATGAGATGCTACAATAAATGGCATTAATTGTTGTCAGCCAAACATGTCATTAGCTATAAGGAATCATAAAGACATATCTTTCAAGAATTCTAGAGGTGCGGTGGGCTATGCTAAAGCTGTGTTTTTCTATATGAAATATGCTGTAATTGAAAGTGACACCATCAGAAACACCTTTGTGCTTCATATTAATATATTTCAAATGAAATAGCTGTGTGGAAAGCTAACTGTGTTTGGGTTTTCTACTCTTCGTCTAGGGTTGTCATGGTAAAGAAAATATTTTTACCCGGGACTGGGAAGTAGTGGTCTGGCACCGGCCGCTGCGGTGCCTGCCGATGGATGAATGGTGTCTGCATTGGCCCTGAGCACCACCAGTCTCACCAGTGATAGCTGGGGTCCTTCTGGGGGTATCTAGAAGGGAGCTTAGGAAAGGGGAAAGCAGCTCAAGACAGAACGGGATAGGAATCCGCAGCAAATATTTAAGACATCAGTGTGAAAACAAGAGTAGGAATGTAGAGATGAGACTTCCACTAGCCAGCTACCATCCTTTTATTTAATCAAGATTCACTGGAGAACTAGAAAAATTCCACTGCGAGCCGCTTTGTAAATTCCAGTACCAGACAGGATAAAATACACGGAACAAGTCTAAGCTTCACCTGTGTCCCCAGCTAAGGACAGCATGTGCTGAAAACTGAACTCCAGTGAAACAGTGTGGGGGGGGGGAGGCTACAGCCCTTCGATCCTGGTGATTAGTTCCCTGATTACAAAACCACTGTGGGCCTAGGGAGACAGCTAAATTGTTGGGCAAACAAGGATCTGAGTTAGGATCCTAGCATCCACTTAAAAACAAAGGCAATCATGGTGGTGCATCTTTGGAACCCCTACACTGAGTGGAAGAAATAAGCATATCTATGGGCTTCCTGGCCAGCCAGTCTGGCTGAATTGCCAAACTCCAGGTTCAGTGAGAAACCCACTAAGAGGGGACAACAGAAAAGACTACAAATATCAACCTCTAGTCTTCACATCTACATGTTTACATATGAATGCACACCTGCACAAACACACCACACACACACACACACACACACACCAGTTAGGCTTGACACTGTGATTTAGATGGCATGCTTTCATGTGTACTTGGCCATCTCACCTTCTGCCATGAGATGTCACAGTCAAATATCCTCTTTCATACATGGTTTTCTCCAGATTTGGGCTCCTTCCTCTTGAGTATCCATAACTGTAGAAATAAATCTCTATTCTTACATATCAACCAGTCTCATATATTCTACTAGAGAAGCCCATAAAAAAACCTAAGACAAACCCCTATTTCTAACTTGAAAAAGGCCACATGGTCCTCTGACTAAAAGAAAATTGCATATTTACCTTTAAACTATGATGAACATGTATCCAACTTATACTTGTGTTTGGCATATTTTCTGTAGTGCTCTTGGTTGGAAGTGACAACTACTTATATTTGAATGTATTTTTTTAAGTCACACCCAAGAATCTTTTTATGTAAATCTAATACTTTTCAACAAAACTCTCCTTTGTTCCACAGCCAGAATTCTCTGAAGTCCCAGACAGGACTACAGCTCCATTTTTCTTGAGATGGGTGAACATTCCTCAGACACCTTTACCACTAAAAAAAAAAAATGAGCTAACATCCCAGATCTTAGAGCGGATATATTTTCAGCCCTGTACTTGAATTTCTTTTCCATTGCAGGAATATGAAAAAAAAAGTATTCCTCCTTGAGATGTGTATGTGCTTTGAGGAAATAGATGCCTACTGACAACTTTAGAATACCCAACGTCTCCAAGGTCGGGTGTTAGACCTTCACCAAGCAAAGGAACAGCATATATGCTTGCCAGTTGCGATCTGACATTAATGCCCTGCTCTTTCCCTAGTTTATGCATTTGTCTCATTTTTAATTGCTTTGGGGGTATGCTTTTTCTAAATTTCTCCACTTTGTCTAGAAGCCAGAATAGACAAACTATAACAACAATAAAAAATGTAGTTGGAAAGAAATTCAGTTCTCTTGACTCAGAAATATAACCTCAAATTAGCAGGATTGCAAGAAAATATTTATAAAATTTCTAATGTCTAGGATAAAAATGTGGGGAGGTGGTGGTGGGTTATAACCCTCACTCTCTATCCTTCAAGGTTATACTACCTCCTAAAATTACATGTATGTGGATGGGGCATTTGACTTAAGGGCAGATCACTTTTCTGGTACTTATAGATCACCAGGTTCCATCTTCAATAATAAGCAAATAAATAAATATGCATGCTCACCTGTATAGTGTTTTCTATCATTAAAATTATATTGTTCCCCTTCCTAGCCACAATGGCATTGCCACAAAAATGCTTTTTTAAGCATATTAACCATTTACCCAACATTAAATATTTGTGTTAGTGTTTGGAACTCACTAGATATATTCCTATTTTATTTTTAATATGTCTGGTTGGATTTGTTTCTCATAAGCAAAAGATTTGTTTATTATAAGCTCACTCTTTCAATGCTAACCCTCCATGTAATGTATGGGTTTCCCCGTGACATTCATTACAGGCATTGGCATGTTGGAAGTTAGCTTTGCTAATGTTGAGCATCCTCTCTTCATTTACTTCTAACCACAATTCCCATTTGTTTTTCATAACATTTTCATATTAGTTTTTTAATTACCTGAGAATGCTAACTATTTCTGAGGAGATTAATGGTTTCCCTATTCTCGAAAAAGCAATGGCCTGGCTCACATTAACATCCCATCCAATAACAATCTATCTCCCCAAATCATCCGTTCAACACACTTCTTGCTCCAAATATTAGAGAAAGCTCAATTTTTCGTCACCAAATACAATGCTAGCTGTGGGCTTACTGCCATACCTTTTATTGTGTCAAAGTGTATTCCTTCTATATTTAATTGCAGAGTTTATTTAAATCAAGAAGGGACGTTGAATTTTAACAAATGCTTTTTTACCTCTTATAAGATGATCCTATGTTTTGTACCAGATGTGTCATTGCTTTGTAACATATTTATTTGTTGAAAATAGTGCTTCATTGCTATCTTCCAGGAATAAATTCCAATTGGTGATGATGAGCAAGGCTTTTAGAGCAGTGTTGAGTTTGTTTTGCTAGTATTTTATTGGGGACAATTATACCTGTGTTCACCGGGGAAATTGGCCTGTAGCTTCTGCAATCCTTGCCTAGCCTTATTAATGGGGTAATACTGGCCTCATAAAATGAACTTGAAAGTGTCCATTCTTCTTCAAACTTGTGTAAAACTGATGGAGAATCGTAATGAATTTCCCTTTAAGTGTTTTGTAGCATTTGCTACACCAGTATAATTGCTTACTACATTCTAACACTAATCCTTATGACTCACAGATGAAGGTAACCCTCCCACACTATCAAAGAAGTTTCTCTTTACAGTAAATAAAAACCATTGCAGTAACCCACAACTGTACACAATGCAAACTTGAATGGATCATGGGGAGCCTGGGACCAGTAGAAACATGTCCAACACTGCTCCTGTACTTAGGGCTCAGGGAACATCACAAAGGAAGGGATGGAAGGATTCTAAGGGTCAGAATAGCAGGAAGTCTTATATGAGACTGTGTCTCTTTGAAATGATTGCATAAACAAGCCCTGAATGATGACAATGTCAATAGAAATGTCAGTGCAGAGCGGGAGAAATCTCATGGCAACCCACTCCCAGACAAAGAACTAGACAGTCCAGACTCCTGCAAGAGAAGGAGCAGTAGTGTCTCTCAGGGATGACCTCCCTAATGGGTTATCCAATATCCATGTACTGGTTATCCAATATCCATAAAAAGGAAGTATTTTGTAGGAGAGGAATGTCATTTATCTGGATTTTTAATAATTGTGTTGTAGAAATTTTAAGGGGTCATTTCCTGATGTTTTTCTGCAGTGTAACAAGTTTTATTAGAAGAATAATTAAAATCTTCTCTGACTTTTGGTTTGTGAGTTTCCCATAGATTTTTGCAATTTTTGTTTTCATAGGTCTTACCTAAGGACCCTGTACTCAAAGCAATTGATTTCCCACTGATAAAGGTTCAATTTCGTAGACAATATTCTGTCTACATGTACGCCTGCAGGCCAGAAGAGGGCATCAGACCCCCACTACAGATGGTTGTGAGCCACCATGT
>LOJH01010428.1:0-19638 GCA_001685095.1 Ellobius talpinus
AGGAGGGGAGGAGGTGGAAAATTTTAATAATAATAAAGAAAATGGGAAAAAAGATATTAAGCTTTAAAAGAAAAAAAGAAAAACATTCTGCCTGTAGTTCATAATACTCTATGTAATTTAAAATTTGTTTGGAGGACTAATTTTCTTCTATATAGTCTTACTACAAAATAAACTAATAAATACATATGTAATTAAAGACATTTTTAATATGCAAAAAAAGAAAGGTTAAAAAGCACTAGTGGGACAAGCCCAAGCTAAGGCAGAACCTTCATAATTAATAATAAGTCTCTGTGTCTTTACTTGGGACCTGGTTGGCAGCCCAAAGAAGATTCTGACTCCAGTTCATCATGGTGGGGAAGTCACAGTGGCAGAAGTTTGATATCTGGTTTTATTGCATCCCAGCCAGGAAGCAACGAACAAGGATACTGCATACTGTTCTTGCAGTCTCTTTTCTTTTCTCCCTTTTTGGTTTTCAAGACAGGGTTTCTCTGTCTAGAACAAGCTGTTCTGGAACTTGCTCCGTTGACAGGCTGGCCTTGAACTCACAGAGCTCTGCCTGCCTCTGCCTCCTGAGTTCTGGGATTAAAGGTGTACATCACTATTGCCTGGCCTCTTTGCTCACTGGACAGTACTGCCCACATTCAGACATTCTAGACACGCAGGACTTCCCACCTGGATTAACCTGCTCTAGAAGACCCCTCACAAACATGCCCAGAGGCTTTGTTTCCATGGTAATTCCAAATCCCATCAAGATAGAAACATCCCAGTGATTGAAGTATTCGCCATTGCATCTTGATATTTAATATGTCAACAGTGAAATGCACATGCTGTAGGATCACAAATTTAAAAATATTTTAGAAATTGCATTTTAATGTGATTGGCTTCTTTCCTTTAGATTTGTATACTTTTTTGTTTTAACACATTTGAAACTTTTCAGATAAGGACTTCATAGCTTCTCTGGATTCCTGAGGAGATTCACAACACAGAGCAGGCTGAAAGCCTCTGAGGTTGAGGTTGAGGAAAGAACTGAGCCTGTTGCACCTGACCTGTGTGCCGTCCATCACATGGCTTCTCCCAACAGTGCCAATCCCATCTGTCTTCACTGTTGTGATGGTATACATGGCCATTAGATAAAAATTAGTTTCTTTTCCCCCTGAGACAGGGCTTCACTGTAGCTTTGGAAAAATGACCTTTTAACAAAGATTTTAAGGGCTATTTTTTTACCTTATGGTTTAGATCATGCTTATATGAAAAGTGAAATGGAAAATTGAGTCAATTTTATGGGTAATAATTTATGCTCATAGATTCCTGTTTTTGCCTCCAACACCAAGATTAATCAAAGAAAAGTTGTCTTTCATCTTGAGTTAGTTATCAGTATAGCTGTATCACAATCCTTAACTTTGTTTTGAACTTATACATTCTAAGGTCTGAACTGAAGTTCTTAACACTGGTAAGAAGAGGAAGGCTCTTCCAGGTCTTCATGCTAGGCAACTGTGCACAGAAATGGTCCCTAGGTCCTAGAGATATCTGTAGCTTACTGTGAGATACTTTCACTAATGACTGACATGTGCAGTTTAGTGGGAAACAGTCACTGTTGATTGACATCTATGGTTTAATGTGCACAACACATGCACACCATCAGCTGATATCTGTGGTTTACTGTGCATGAGACACACTCGTTGATTGACATCTGGTTTACTGTGCATGAAGACACACCACTGATTGACATGTGTGGTTTACTGTGTGTAAGACACACTCATCAAGGATTGACATCTAGTTTACTGTGCATGATACACAAACTTACTAAAATTTCTTCTGTGCTACATAGACATTCTCAATTCTGTTTCACTGATCCCTAAACCAATTGGACTCTGCACAATTCACAGGTCTTAGGAGAGTGTTGCCTAGCTTAGACCTCTGGCACCTAACAGCAGGGAATATCTATCTATTTATTTATTTATTTATTTATTTATTTATATATTTATTTTAGCAGGGAATATTTATTGATTCAAAGGCAGGCTTACTCTTGCCTGAAAGAATAGAGCCTTGGGAATCCAAACACAGCTGTGTGTGGTTGGTGGGCTTTTAAGAAAACTTACAAACTGCTATGGCTTGGTTATTTTTTTCTCTCTCCAGGGTCCATATACCAGAATCTTGGTCCCATTGTAACAACATTAGGAGCAGCAGAGATGCCTCAGTTGGTAGAGTGTTTGCTGACAGCGTGAGGACCCAAGTTCAATCCCCTGTAATTCATGTAAACCGAGGTCTGGTGCGGCACGGCTGGAATTCCAGCACTGGGGTGGCAGAGACAGGGGGATCTCTAGAGCTCACTGATCAGCCTTGCTGAAGGGGCAAGCCTCAGTCCCAGTAGGAGAACCTAGCTCATAAAAGTAGGTGATTGTCTCCTGGGGAATAACATCTGAGATCGACTATGGTCTTCACATAAACACACTTGATGCATTCTGCATTCTGTCTGTCTGTCTGTTCCTCTCTCTTTCTCTCTCTCTCTCTCTCTCACACACACACAGAGTGGAAGAAACTTTGTAAGGGGTAGAAATGAGAGATGAGGCCTAGTAGAAAGGAACCACTTGGGCACTGTCCTTAGACAGGATTAATGATAGTCTCCTGCAGGGTGTTAGTTCCCATGAGAAGTTGGATATTTATAAGGAAAGATTTATCTTCTAGCTCTGTATACTGCAGCAAGAGGACTATGTCTGCTCACTCTGGTGAGGGCCAGGGTGAATGTGACTCCCAAATGTTCCAACTCCCTGCCTTATGTCTGGTCTCTCCTTTGGATATACATTCGTCCCCCCATTATGTCCTCTGCCCTCCCCCACCACAGGAAGCCTTCACCAGAGTCTGCAGATCTGAGAGAAATCTTTCCTCTTTGCAAATTTCCCATCTTTGGTATTTTGTTGTAGTGACAGAGCATGGATGAATACAAACTAAACTAAATTAAGAGAAAAGACTGGAACTTTTTAGAAAGGAATGGACAGTTTGATTGAGTCTTGTCTTTTACACTCCTAGTCGATAAGCAAATGTATTCAGTCTGAATAAGTCATGTTCTTTGTATTTCCTCTCCTCATAACTTTCCACAATAACTACACGCACATGCATGATGCTATAAAGAATTTCACTCAGTAGAGGTGTGCTAGAATCTTGATTCCGGATAATATTTGCAACACAGAAAGCTCTGTGAGAGAGTGGGCTGTCAATTATAATGACATGTTACACTGGTGTTCGTGTGCCAAGACCATTGTATAGGACAGTTTTTATCATCTCACGGTTCTGCAGGCTGGAAGTCTGAGTGTTGGCAGCGTTGGGTCCTTTTGACTGTCAGGAAGAGAAATTACTCCACACCCTTCCTTGCGGTGGCTTGCTGCCAATTGTTAGTGCTCTGGGATGATAGAAGCACCGTCGACCTCCGCCTGCGTCTTCACAGGGTCACAGTGTCTGTCTCTCCTTCCTTCTTCTCTTCCCTCCTCACTTTGAGGAACTCTCCTGGAGTCCTGCTTGCTCCCACCCTCGCCGGATCTTCCTTTATCATCGTCCTGGAATTCACCTCACCTTCTTCCCGTCATCAGCCTAAGTGTTCTCTCTTGCCTTTCTCCTGCTTAGTTAGGGCTTGTATAGCTGTGATAAAGCATCGTGACCAAAGATAACTGGGCAGGAAATCAGGAGGCAGGAACTGAAGTGGACCATGGAGGAATGTTGCCAGCCCAGGGATGGCACTGCCCACAGTCATCTGGATCCTTCCAAATCAATCATCAATGATGAAAATGTACCACAGGTATGCCCACAGGCTAATTTAGTGGAGCATTTTCTCAATCATGGGTCCCTCTTCCCAAGTTGACATAGAACTAGCCAGCACACCTTTCTTCCTTCTTTTCTTTTTTGACAGTCTCATGTGACCTAAGCTGGCCTCAAACTCACTAAGTGGCAGAGGATCATCCTAAACTTTTGTCCCCCGCTTCTTCTACTCATTGAGTACTGGGATTGCCTGATTTTATCAGCACATTCATTTGGTGTGATGCCGGACATGCAAGTCAGGGCCGTGCCAGGCAAGCACACTATGGATTGAGCTATATCCCAATCCTATCTCTAGAATCTTGTTTGTTCCTCTTTCCTAATTTACTTCCTTTTGGTGGATCGCCATTTCTATTAGCTCTCTAGCAACAGGCTTGTATACTGGAACTGGATCCTGTGAACCAGGGCAGGGAAAGGGCTTCTCTTCATAGATGCCCGGGTTGCACTTTCCCCATTGGTTCCTCCATCTCAACCCGGAGGTGCTCCACATCACCACACCCCAGTGGGTGGTCGCCTGTGGACCTGCTGTGGCCCCAGAACCCAACTGTCTGTTTCTTTGCCTGTTGCTATGTTAAGCATCCCCTGACAAAAGAAACACATGGAACAAAGGGTTTAACTCACAGTTCCAGGCTGGGAAACCATGATAGCACCAGGAGCTTGAGGAGCTCTCATGTCATATTCTTGCTCCGGAGCAGAGATCCAAGAGTGCCTGCCTGTGTTCAGTTCACCCTCCCCACTCTTCTACAGCCGCAGACACCCTGCCTAGGGAATGGTGGCGTTCACAGTGGGCAGATCTTCCAACTTCAATTGACATGATCATAAAAGTCCCCAGCAGACGTGGTCATTTTAGACAACTGCTCATCAAAGCTCTTCCCACAAGATGACGACTTAGGCTAAACACCCACAGCCTGTGAACTTTTCCACTGTCCACGGGTGGTGTCACACCCTCTGAAATGAGGTCTGAATTCCAGCTTTGACTGGGGGCTCTTCCAAACCCACCCCTTCTTGGTGTATAGATCCTCATTGTCTCTCTCCTCTCTTCTCTCCCCTTCCCTCTTGTCATCTTCTCCAGAGAGAGCAGTTCCTCCCCACAGTTAACATTCCCAGACTCCTTAGATTCTCTTCTACATCTTAGTAATGAATCACTGCTAACAGAGGAAGCTTTCTCTGTGTCAGTCATAATATCATTCTGGCTGCTACACTGTCTGTCTGAAAATGTCATTATTCCACCTTTTCCCTGATTGAATGCTTGGCTAGGTAGACATTTTTGGGGTAAAAATAATCCCCCCCACCCTGAGTTTGAATACTGTTGCATTTTTCTAGTTCCACTGTTACTGAGAAATTTGATGCTATTTTGATTTCTGATTTATTGTGCACTATATGTACACACACACACACACACTAAATTCCTGCATGACTTTTGGGTCCCTTCTTCAAAGGGTGCTAACATTGCACCACAGACCCAAAAGGCTTTGATCCTGAATCTAGAAACATCTGAAAATGCATGTTGTTGAAGCTGGGGCATTCTCTTGAGTCAATCTTTAATAACTCTCCTATTCCTTCTGGGACCCTATCACATGGATATTAGGCTGCCAGCACTTCCGGTTTTCTAAATTTCCTCTGTTTTCTCCTAATAGATTAACTTAACATTATTACATAATCATGTTATTGTGTATTTCAGAGTGAGGCACAAGCTGGGCAGGGTCTACACAGCTAGTTCTAGGACAGCCGAGGCGACACACACAAAAAAAACCTGCCTTGAAAAACCAGAGGGGGAGACACTGAGAAGGTAGTTGGAGTTTGTGGTGATTTGAAAGAAAACGGTCCCCAAAGGGAGTGGCACTATTAGGAGGTGTGATTTTGTTGTTGAGTGGGTGTGGCCTTGTTGGAGGAAGTGTGTCACTGTGGAAGCAGGCTTTGGTCTCAAAGCCAAGCTTTGAGATGCTCAAGCGACACCCAGTATCTCAGTTCACTTCCTGTTGCCTTATGATCAGCACCAAGTCTGTCTGCCTGCCACCATGTCCACCATGATGATAATGGACTAAACGTCTGAAAATGCAAGCCATCCAAATTAAATGTTTTCCTTTATAATATTTGTTGGGGTCATGGTGTCTCTTCACAGCAATAGGAACCCTAACAAAGCAGAGCCTTTGAGTTGTGGTGGAGTTTTGGGAAGGATAGCCTGGGCAGGACAGGCCTAGTACCCTCCAGAGTGGGTATCTGTGCCTTTTCTCCTATGTTGGTCAGTTTCCCCAAGATGAATCTTCCAGTGTGCTGGAGGGTTTCAGACTGGACCCCATCACCGACAGGAGCCAGATACACAAGGATTGTGAGGCCCTTATCTTTGTTATTTGACTCTCATGGGCTGGTTGCAGTATTCTGGAAGCTGTGAAACATTTAGGAGCTGGGGATTAGCTGGTAGGATTCATGTTGAGATCAATGTATTTCCTATTCTATGTTATTTCGTACTCTATAAAACACTGGTTTGGGGATGGAGAGATGGTTCAGCAGTTAAAAGCACTTGCTGCTCTTGCAGAGTACTTGGGTTTGGTTCTCAGCACCCATGTAGTGGTTCACAACCATCCTTAATTCCAGTTCCGGGTCATCCAGCACCTTCTTCTGACCTTCATGGGTACGAGGCATGAATGGTGTATTGTAGCTGGACTTTTCTTTCGGCCACCAGCTCACAAATAACGAAATGGAGACTTGTTATAGAAGCTCAGTCTTAGCTTAGGTTTGTTCTCAACAGCTCTTAAATGAAACCATTTATATTAATCTACGCTCTGCCATGTGCCATTACCTCATCTCTGCACTGCCCACCCTTCTTCCTCCAAGTCTGACTGGTGATTCTGTGCACCTAGATTCCTTCTCCCCTTCTGCTCTCTCCCCAGAAATCCCGCCCATCCTCTCCTGCCTAGCTATTGGCCATTCAGCTCTTTATTAAACCAATCACCGCAATACATCTTCACACAGTGTACAAATATCCCACAACATTCCACACGTGTTCATAAAATATAAAACATTCATGCGTAAAATAAACAGAAACCAGTGGCTTTTGGGGCCATCTACCCCTAGGAGACTCCATTTTAAATGCAACTTCTGGCTCCATTTTGAGAAAGATGATTGCTTTCCCTGGGTAGACCCAGAAACTGCACCATCTGTCAGGTACCACACTTCACTGGAGAGTGATAAATGACTTATTCATGGGAATAGAAAGGCATCTACCCTTGTAAGATTACTTGGGTGAATTAGAACTGTATGGGTACATACAGTATGTTAAAGCTGTGTCATGGAAACCAGGCCCCAAACTTTTCATACCCACACCAACCTATGTTCTGATGTATGCCTCAAAGATTGACAGGCAGTGGAGGCCCTGAGTCTCTGGAGCTCTGGCTTGAGCGAGTCCTCTGCTGCGGATGCGCCCTATTCAACTGCCCTCCACCTGCTGGCCCTGCACCCAGACCCCCAGTTTCCTGCTCTGAATCTTCATCTTTCCCCCCACAATTGAACTCTGTAGTTTCACTCTCTAAGCCTGCCCCCTCCCCCGGTTTCAGCAGCAGCTCCCTCTTGACACTAGTCTGGTTAGTTGTCAATATAGAGTTACTTCTGAAACCTTTTAAGTCTTCAATAGGTTCTCTAACATGTATACATTCTGTAAGCCAAATGTACATGCATGTAGACATACTTACTGTGTGTTATGTGATAAGAGTTAATATTACCAATTAAAATTAGGATAAAAGAACCTGCATTCACCTTGCCCAGGTTCATTACCAAGGTAGGCAGATTACACAAAAAATTGCTTTCATTAAAACTGCTAAATACTATGCATTGTTATTCAACAAATGTGGACTCTACAGAAAGACACAAACATGTCTGTCTGCATTTCAAGTATAGTATATTTATGATAAGAAGAGATAATACTGACAGTATCCTTGGCTTCCCGGTGTTGACCTCAGTTGCTAGAACATGCTGAGGGATTCTGCTAATTGCAGAAAGGCTGTCTTTATTGGTGGAGGAGTAGGGACTCTGGGGTCCTAACTGATCCTATACAGACCATTCCATCCTTCCATCTGGTCCACACTCAGATGTGATGCCAGTGATCTCTGAACTTCTGACCCTTTGCCTCACTGCTGGTTGTTTCTGCTCTTTATTAGTAAGCACCTCTCTTACGTATCTACTTCCTAAATTCTATTACACTGCTCCCCTCCTTCCCATCGCTCCTCCAGGCTTGTATCTTTTAGTCAATCTCTTCTTTTTCATGAGCCAAAAAGTGAAAGCAAACACAAGAGTTCAGTCTGGCATGTTTGATCAGAAGTTTCTTTGTGTCCTAAAGTTTCCTTCTGTGAGTCATGCAATAGTAAAAACAGAAGTCTCCCACTTGGCCTGTGGTGTAGATCTAGATGGAGATGATACATTTTCTATATGCGAAACTTACTCCCAAGAGGGAGACTAGAAAATTTGAATCAAGATATCCTTTTAAGATGTTGGATTCTAACGATAGTGAGCTAGAAGCTCACTGAAGTAATAGATAAAAAACCAGACAAACAAAAGCCAGGATTCCCAAAGGTAAAAGCTGTACATATTTCCTAATATCTTTTTGGGGTCTTGAGCGATGGCTCAGGGATTAGGAGAGCATGTAGATGAATTATTCTGAATTCTGAAAGGTAACAGTTGGAAAGAAAGAGCTATGCCCTATGACTCTCGGGGCATAGACCTTACACCAGCATCATTGTTATTTATGGAGAAGACTCTCACCAAAGTTTTCTGTTTGGAGAATCCCACCAACTGTCACTTCTGTTGAGTTTAGAGAGAAACAGAACGGGCTGAAGAGAGGTATGGAGAGAGACAGCCTATGTTCGGTGCAGACATCAACCTGGACTGGTAGGTTTGGCTGTTCAGAGTTTCTGAACCATCTACAGTATATGAATTTCTCACTCACCAGTCAAAAATAATTTTAAATCTCTCAATTATTTTCATTTATAGCACTTTTTTCTGTTGCACATTTTCATGTGTGCATGCGTGTATACATGTTTATTCATGGCGGACTTTGATGTCAGGGATCATCCTTGATCACTGTTCTACTTTATTGAGGCAGGCTCTCCCAATCAAACCAAGCTAGCTTGCTCTCAGGATCTCATTCCCACCTTTCAAGGCTGAATTACAGGAAGGTTGCTTAGCCTACCCAGCATTTACATGGATTCTGTGGATCCTAAATCGGGTCTTCAGGCTTGTGAACAAGAACTGAGCTGCCTTCCAACCTCTTTGTGTACTTACCACAAATACGAGTACTGAAAACTAAAACCAACATAGTTTAGCTGTCTCGTAAGGTGCTGCTCTGTTACCTGCTTCAGTGTTTTATGGCCTGGAAGAGATGCGGACACCAGGCCACACAACACCTACTGCTCAGCTCTGCCAAACTTTTTTTTTCTACACTGAGTGAAAGCAATCTTGAAAGTCCAGAGAGAGCATGTCACCCTTCTACCATTCCCTCCCCCGACTCCCCAGATCCCCAGGTGTGGTGCTTTGACTGAGAACTGTCTCCTGTAGGCTCCAATACTTGAATGCTTGGTCTCCAGTGATAGCACTGTCTGGGAATCTTGCTGGAGGAAGCATGTCACTAGGGGCAGGACTTGAGGGCTTACAGTCTCACCTTACTTCCTGCTCATAGTCGAGATGTGTGAGCGTTCATCTTCACCTTTCTGCCGCCATGCCTGTCACTTGTTGCCATGTCTTCCTGCCGTGATGGACTCTTATCCCTTGTAGAATCTGAAGCCAAATAAATTCTTTCTTTCATAAGTTGCTTTTGGTCATTTTTTTTTAAATCAGGCAAGAGGATCAATATTGGAAACCTGAATGCAGAACTCTGGACAGGAGGCCTTAAAACACGACAAAACTATAGCCCATGCCTGGAGAGGAAGTATATTGTGCTTCTGGGGTTCAGAATGGAGCAGTATCAGATTCCAGTGAGGTGCATGACTTGACTCCCGATAGGACCCCCCACCCCCAGTCAGTCCAGGAGCTGAAGACTGCTAGCACCAGGGCTTGCACCGGGGTTAGGAAAGATAAAGATGAACCCTTTCCAGCTGACAGAAAATCAGAAGTCCCATTTGCAAATTTTGCAAATTAGCAGCACCTTGCAGTTTTGTCTTCTATGTAAAAATTTCTGTTTTAAATAATAATAGGTTATTTAAAAACTCTTTATGGCCTGGCAGTATGCTAAGTACTTGCCTAGATTATCTTTTTGTTCTGTTTTCACGTTATGCAAAGGCACTATTTCAGAGAGGTACTGGAGATCTGGGGATGAATGCCTCACTCCTGGTGACCTGTTCAGAGTGTAGGAGGCAACGTCAAGATCAGCTAAGATCTCAGCCTCTGCAAGGCTGTCTCGCCTCGGATGCCTTGTCTCTGTTCTGTTCTCCTCACCTGCTCCCTAAGCGAAAGAGGATAAACTAGGTACAAGCCATTTACCCTGGTACAGAGATTCACAATGTACTGGGAGTGCATGCACTTTAAACTGCTTCCAAAGCAGAATGGAATGAGAGGCCTGAGAAGGCCTCAGACAAAGGCTGCAGAATTAGTATTTGCCAAAAACCTTTCGGCAGAAAGGAATACTGGAACCCCCTAGACAGACCAGCTGAAGCCATTGGTACCAGTGCAGAGACACTCCAGTGTATCTGAAGGTGACGTGTGGCTCATTCTGATACTAAAATATATTTTTGGGTGGAGATTTAAGATGCTAAAAAGACAGGTGATACATGGAGTTGTATGCTGAACTGCATTTAACATAAGATGTACGGAAAAGCACAGGTTATGTGAATGAGCCAAAAGACTCAAGCCCTTGTATACCACCTGCTGTTTGAACTGCCAAACTATTGCAGCCCATACTCTCCCTTGCATGAGTGTCTCCTAACTGTCCCTGCTGATTTTAGGTGTTATCGAGTTGTCTGTCTCTATAACACAAGAACCTGGAAAACCTCTGGAGACGGTCACACACCCTAACATTTGCTTGATGTGGGATGTCCTTCTGTATATGTGCTGCTTTTATTGGTTGAGGAATAAAGCTGGTTTGGACAATGGCTTAGCAGAGTAAAGTCAGGCAGGAAATCCGCACAGAGATAGAGAGAGTAGGCAGAGTCAAAGAGAAGCCATGTAGCAGGCTGAAGGAGTAACATGCTGCACAGGAAAACCACGGCCTTCTGGCAATACACAGATGAATCGAAATGGGTTAATTTAATACTTAAAGGACAGCCAATAAGAAGCCAAAGGCATTGGCCACACAGTGTTGTAGTTAATAGTTTGGTTCTGGGCAGCTGGGAAATGAAAGCACAGTCTCCGTATATTTGCTGGTAGCATTATGGTATCCCTCAGTCTCGGCACCCAACAGGCTGGGCTCAGCTCACATGACTGACAGGCCAATAGCAACAAAAAGCAGAGACATTGACTGAATGTGGCCATACTGGGAAGAGAAACAAATACAGGTATGTAGTGACACCAAGCCAAATTTCAGGGGCCTGATTGAAAATTTGACCTTAAAAAGGAGAATTAGGGCAGGGGCAGAGGTCTACAGTCAAGCAGTCCTGGTCAGTTGGGCTGGTTGACTGTTCCTTAGCTCTGGTTCTTCAAGATGGTCTACAAAGTCCTGCCATTCCTCAGGGGATCAGTCTGGTTTCTGCAAAATGATTACCTCTACTCCAGAGCTCAGCCTCAGCATCATGGATAATTGACCGTGTGTGTGTGTGTGTGTATGTGTGTGTGTGTCCCCGTCCCCATCTATCTGTCCAACCGTCCGTCCGTCCATCCATCCTGGGACGGTTTGATGCTCTGGAAATGCCAGGTGTCTCAGGGAAGGTTAATTAAAATGACTTACCTCTGTGCCTTCAGCCAGAGTAAAGGAGACAAACACAAAATCAAGGCAGATGCCAGGTTTTCTTCCTGCTTTGGCTCCTGTAGGCCCAAGTGAGGAGCCAGTGTTTTCAGCATAAGCAGCTTCTCAGTGCCCATTTCCCTACCTCAGTTAGGCACTTGAACTTTAAAAAATTATTAAAGTATAATTTATATAAGAGCCAAACCATGGAAACATATGGTTTGATGATGACTTTTAGTAAACAACTGAGTTCTGTCTCCACCCTGTATCCACAGTGGAAGGTTCCCCCACCCCCAGCATCCTCCCACATGCTCTGTGAGTGTGACCATGTTCTCGCTCTAATCCGAGACCATCCTTACACCTTCTGTCTGTGTGTGCATTTTCCTGTTTAAGATGTTGCATGCCAACAAGCTCAGGAAGGCTGTGGCATTACTTTACACCTGGCTTCTTTCCTGTTACTCCCCATTGGTCAACAAAGCTAAAGACTCCCTCTGTGATTTCAAGGCTTACTACCAAGGAAGCATAGTATCTGGCAGGCTTGCAGCTCAATAGGGAAAAACAGAGCCCAGTAATCCACCTCCTCTTATGCAGTCATTCAATTTCTGATACAGGCAGAGACAACTTGATGGGAGTCTTTTCAAGAAATGGTTTCGGAAGAATTGGACACTTGTATTCACCATCTCCCCTCCCACAAGCACACAAAGAGCTGAAAAGCCCTGCTCTCTCCGCAACTCTAAACCCCTGCTCCAAACAAGAGCTTTCAACCACTGTTGGGAAAACAAAGGAGCCACAGACTGGAAGAAAGTATTTGCAAGCCACACATTCCCCAAAGGACTAGCAACCACATTACATATATAAAGAGCTGTCTTAAAGCCACAATTATAGGAAACAAATAACCCAGAAAGAAAATGGGCAGAAGGTCTGAACATACAGAACACCAAACATCAACATGTTCAACACTGTTAGTCATCAGAGAAATGCAAACCAAGTCCATAGCACATTGCTGATGTGTCAAGCTGGCTAACATTAAAAACAACAACAAAGCCAGAAAGAACCACCTTCAAAATCAAGTGCTTGAAGGAAGGCAAAGAACTTGACACCCTACATGTTATGGGAACGTAGTGTTATATAGTTCGTGATGGCTAATCTTGACAGACAACTTGATGGGATTTAGAATCACCGTGGAGACAAATTTCTAGGCATATCTGTGAGGGACTTCCTAGACTGGGTTAATTGAGAGGGAACACCCACCCTAAATGTGGTGGAATCTAGGACTGAATGGAAAGGAGAGGCAACCTGATCACCAGCATTCATCTCTGCTTCCTGTGGAGGCAATGTGACTAGCCACATCGTGCCGCTTCTGCGTGCCTTTGCTGTGATGCCTCAGAACTATGAGCCACAACAGATTCTCCGCTTCTTGCCATGCATTTGTCAGTATTTGCCACAGCAGAAGAGAAACGGTCAATACACAGGGAAACAACTAACACTCTTTGGAAGCCTGGCCTTTTGCCATAAAGTATACTTAGCATGTAACCCAACAATTCTACTCCTAACTATTTCTCTAAGAGAAATGAAAATTTACATCCCCTTAGAATTGTAGATGATTGCCTATAGATCTTCTATCTCTAATTGTCTCAAGCTGGAAAGAAATGTCCGTCAAATGGTGAGTGGTTACACACTCTGGTACACCCACGCCAGTGAACACTACTCAACAATAACAAGGAACAGACTTTTGTGTATGGTCAGATAAATTCCAAATGTCCAATGTAAAGAAAAAAGAAAACAGGCTTAGAAGGTCACATGCTGTTTAATTCCACTTATATGACATTTTCAAGAAGGGAAATCACAGAAAAAAGACCAGTGGTGGGGTAGGGAGATAGTTCCACAAACAAGAGGATTCAAGTTTATCTTTGATACCCAGAGTCCATGTAAAAAAGCTGAGCATGGTGGAGTGCTCATAACCCCACTTCTGGGAAGGCAAAGACAGACAGACCCCGGTGCATGCATGCCAGCCAGTCTAACCTTCTCAGAGAGCTCCAGGACAGGGCTAAGGAATGACACCTGAGGTTAACCTGTGGACTCCACATGTATATGTATACACATATATAGGTACCTGCACACAAATATGCACATGTGTGCATGCACACACACACGCACACAAGATTGCAGGCTACTGAGGGTTGAAACTAGGAAAACTGAGAGAAGCTGTCCTGTATCTTGACTGCAGTGAGCAATGACTGAGGTCCGGGCATCTGCTGACCTTGAAGGACTGGACACTGCCTTTAAGTCACCCTGTAATAAGCCTGAAAGGATAACCCCAGGGCTCTGCTCTGCAGGAGCACTTACCAGTTAGCAACCCCACATTCCGGTAACCTTGACATATGGACAAAGTATCTTTCCTTAGCTAATTATTAAGTATTCAATATAAGAAAAGGCAGCCTACCAAATTTAGCTTGCCTAGAAGACACATACAATTGTATTCCTCCAGCACGGATCTAAATAGGGCCTCTCTGGCCATGTTTCTAGGCATGCTCACATTTGTTTCCCTCTCTAATATAGCTGTTAAGCATGTGAGGGCCTCAGTCCCTGCTTCCGCTCTGAGCACTTTTCACTCAGGCTTGCTAGTGTGCACACAGTGTAATTCTGTTGCCTCACTTTACACCTTTTGTTGTGCCGAGTGCAGCATTTTGCAAATCATGTTAAATTTCGTTTGCCCGGAATAACAATGGAATGCTGAATATACATGTATATTCTATTCACGCACCCCCCTCCCCCGCCCAACTCTTATAGTAACTGAAGAGCCTAATGCTCTCTCCTCCAAGGAAGCTTCTGGTAAAACAGGAGAAGCATTATGAATAATTAAAAATGTGATATTTACTCCAGGAGGAAGATAAATCTTTGAAAAGTCTCTGCCAGCAGAAAGCTTCAGTCAGATCTCATAACCTTCCAAATACATCAGCAGCCGTCTCGGTGTCAGGGGATTTCAGGCAACTGTTAATGAGATCAAGATGCTCAACCTGATCATCAGGGTGAGATGGGCTGAAGACTTCCTGTTGTATATCATCATTTTCCATTGTGAGCAGCAAGCAGGTACCAGATGCCTAGCTAGTGCCCAAGCCAGATATGTATATTCCATATATATCAAACCCAGCAAGCATATTCAGGCTGAAAAACGTATTGTGAGATCTGACTTAATGTCCAGATCTTAGGCAATTAATTTTATTTATTAGAGAGACAAATTTTTGATGTGATTTGTCATCTAACCTACCACTGTTTACAATTGTGTGTGTGTGTATGTGTGTGAGTGGAAGCCAGAGGCTGATGCGGAATATCTTCCCTCAATTGTTTTCTACCTTTGGGTTTTGAGACAGGATCTCTCACTGAATCTGAAGCTCATTGATTTGGCTAGGCTGGCTTACCAATGAACTTCATGGATCTGATTGGCTTTCCTGGCTGCCTTGCCCCCAAACTCTAGGTTTTCAGGTACAAGCTGTGTACTAGGAGGGTGGTGAAGCGGGATTTATCAGAAAGCTTAAAAATGTCTGCACTAATACTGTGATCACCCAGCAAGGCAAGGTCCTGAGTTCTACCCCAGCATGGCAAACAAACAAACAAATTTAAAATAACTGATAAAATAACTGATTATGAGGCAAAGATTCAGTTCCTAGTGCATGCACCTTAGGTTGTCATGATTGTTGTGACCTTTAAGTTTGGCAAGATGACCCTTTTGTCTTTATGCAAAATCCTACTTTCTCCCTAATACTGAGGGTAAACTATGATGTGGGATTCCACTCTGTACGCTATGAATATATTTTATTGCCACTGGTTAATAAAGAAGCTGCTTTGGTCTATGGCAGGGCAGAACATATCAGGGTGGGAAATTCAAGCAGAGATAGAGGAGGAAAGAAGGCAGAGTCAGGCAGATGCCATGGAGCTGCCAAAGAAGGACGCCAGCACCTTACTGGTAAGCCACAGCTTCATGGTGATACATAGATTAAGAGAAATGGGGTAATTTAAGATGTAAGAGCTAGCTTATGCCTGAACTATTGGCCAAACAGTGTTGCAATTAATATAGTTTCTGTGTGATCATTCGGGTCTGGGCGGCCAGGAAACAAAAGCACAGTCTCCATCTACAGAGCTAGCATCTGACAGCTGTTTAGAGAAAACCAACACATAAATCACCTGCTCTAAGAAGTGATAAACTGGAAAACGGTTCCATTGCACACTTTTGAAAAGTTGCTTGGATTCTGTATGAGGCTGAGCAGGTACCTGGCACATATAATTAAAAAAGAGCTTTCTATTATTAATAGTCTGAGATGCATGACTCCAATTAGGCCTGAAACACACAACCCTTACCCATTATTCATAATCGCATTAGCAGCTTATTGCCATATAAATAGTTTGTGTAAACTCCCTATGATTTGCTATGATCCCACTGGACAAACTTTATAGCTTTCCCTTGGTTTTACACTTTGTCTTCCTATCATTTTTGAGTGCCCCTGTGAGCTTCTATTACAGATTTAAAATCCTTAGCACTTTTGAGCAAGCAGAGACGCGCTGCCGCACTGCTGTCCTCCTGCCCTTCCTTGTCAGGTTTCTAGAGAGTTAACTAAGCTAGAGCTGTGCTGACTGACACCTTGTGTCTAAGATGCAAAGAGACTTTACCACATCAAGACCTCTCTAGTGCGTATCTGTATTACAGGGCTCCTCACAGACCTCTACTATGTACTGACATCCCTTGAGTCTAATATGTATCTGTACCAACTTCACCATTCTTTGGGCTTGAGGTTTTTCTGTCTTCAGTGTTCAGTGGCTCTCGTCTCTTGTGCTACATGGGAAAATGTCCATGTTTCAAGTCCTATGGACCATACTGCATAGATCTTCCTTAAACAAAAGGAGCCAAAAATGCTTCACTTTTTTCTGTCTCTCTTTAACTCATTAAATATTTAGAAACTGAGAGTAGGAACCCCACCTTTTACTAGATTTCTGTGTAAAATTCAGCAAAAGTACTTTTGTGTGTGAGTGGCGTGTATGCGAGTATCTGCACAAGTCTGGAGGACACTGGTGTCCCACACTGACACTTCCCACATCATCCCCCAGGACTCTGTCTCACTGAGCCTGAGAGCTGAGCTGGCACCACCAAGTCCTCGCACCCTCCAGTACCTGCTCTGCCCATCTCTCACCCTTAGCTTGTTAATGCACAGTCAAATTTTCTTGTGAGTCCCGAGGATTTATACACGTTTTCATGCACAGAAAATTTATGTATTTTAAACTTTATCAGTTAATAAACAAGATCCAGACACAGAAATGTCACTTGCAGGGTCTATCAGCATTCCTCCATTAGGTACCAGAACATGTCTACACTTTTTATTTTTATTGTTTGAAAGCAGGCTCTCACTGTATAACTCAGGTTGGCCTTGAACTCATGTTCCTCCTGTGTCAGCCTCTGGAGTGCTGGGATTATAGGTGCAAAGCACAAATCCAGCTGTGTCTTTTTGCACATCATGAGCTAGTCTCGAAATAGCAAACACTCCCGATCAGTTTGAGGTTCTGAAAAGGGTCCTGATTAGTTCCTTCTCTTACTGTGATGAAATAATGGACGGACGTTCCCTTGGGAGGAAAACAGGTTAACTTAGCCCAGAGTTCTGGAGGTTCAAGGACACAGACACGAGCTGGGCTTTAGTAAAGGCCTCAGGAAGGAAAATACTATCATGGCAAGAGTGTATGTGGGAGGGTGAGGCCACAGTAAAACCACGGTGCCCAAACCCCTCCCAAGAGTATGCCCTCCACTGACTGAAGGGGCTCCAATTCCTTTTTCATTTGTGTGTGTGTGTGCACACACATGTGTACACATATCACATACCACACATGCCATGACACATGTGGAGGACATCTTTCAGGAGTTAGTTCCCTCTTCCCACTGTGGGTTCTGGAGATTGCCAGGCAAGTGCCTTTAAATTATCCCAGAACCTCCAACTCTTAAAGGTCCCACCCACCTTTCCACATTGCCTCACTAAGGACCAGGTATCTAATACAAGAACTTTTGGGGGAAATATTCAAATTGTATCCAAAGCAGAAAAGTTATTCTCTAGAAATTCTTTTCTTCTTCTTCTTCTTTTTTTTCAAGACATACTTCCTCTGTGTAACAGTCCTAGCTGTCCTGGAACTTGCTCTGTAGACCAGGCTGGCCNGAACTCACAGAGATCTGCCTGCCTCTGCCTCCCAAGAGCTGGGATTAAAGGCATTCGCCATGACCACCTGGCCTTTCTAGATATTCTTGAGAATGCTTAAGAATATATATATTGCTGGGCAGTGGTGGTACATGCCTTTAATTCCAGCAGAGGCAGGCGGATCTCTGTGAGTTTGAGGCCAGTCTGGTCTACAGAGAGAGTTTCTGGACAGCCAGGGCTGTTACGCAGAGAAACTCTGTCTCAAAAAACAAAACAAAAAAGAATACATACATACATACATATGTACAATACACACATACTTACATACACATGCACCCATACATACACAATCTTCTACTTCCTCTTGAGCTGCACTGATCTGTGCATAGGAGAATGCCAGTCTTTCTCTTTCTGTATCCTCAACCTTTGCATCTATGACCCATTTGATGCCACTTCTAAGGTCATTGGTCATGTGTAGAATTCAGTAGAGTTCTGTCAATGTCCACTGTCTCTGGGACATCAGTAGCCCATGAGGTGAGTGGCAGAATGCTGTTTCGTTATGTTCAGGAGTTTCTTGTACCTAAGATGCCTCTACTCTGAAGGATGTTTTTATACATACTCATAAATACATAATTTCCACAGAATGGTTCAAGTTCAAAGGCAATTGGGTTGGGACGAATTATTCCTTTATAGTTGTAGGAATCAACCACCTTTCCCCTGGACTTATTCTTGGGACTTATGAGACGCTCAGTCAGGGAAGCACCTGCTGTGAACGCATGAGAACTTAGTTTGATCCCATCACATGTCAAAAACAGGTACAGTGACAAACATCTGTCATCCCTGTCCTGAGGAGGTAGAGACAGGAGGTCCCATGGGGCTTTCAGGCCAGACTAGCTCCAGGTTCAGACAGGAGGAGGCCTTTCTAAAAAATAAAAATAAAAAAGGTAAGAATCAATAGAGGAGATACCTGACCTTGATCTCTGGCTTCCACACTACCTGTACATATGTACACACACACACACACACACACACATATGCATGCGCACTCTTGTTTTTGGAACCTGTGGTTGTTTGAATAGGTATAGTTCCCATGGACTCGTGTTTGAATGCACGGCCCATAAGGAGTGGCACCTACAGGAGGTGTGGTCTTGGTGGCAGAAGTGTGTCAGTGTGGGGGTGGGCTTTGAGGTCTCATATCTGCTCAATCTGTGCCCAGTGAGGTAGAGTTTACTTCCTGTCACCTACAGATCAAGATGTAGAACTCTCAGCGCCTTCTCCAGCACCGTGTCTGCCTCAATGTCACACCATGATGATAATGAACTAAACCTCTGAAACTGTAAAATGTTCTCCTTTCTAAGAGTTGCCATGGTCACAGTGTCTCTTCACAGCAATAGAGTACTGACTAAGCCAGAACCCTTGGAAAAAAAGAGGAGACACCCATCTTAGCTATGCTAGGCTTTTCTTTTGGGCCACCAACCAGCTCCCAAATCATGACATGGAGACTTTTCATTAGTTTTGAGTGCTCAACCTGGCTTAGGCAGCTTCTGGCCAGCTGTTTTAATTTAAATCAACCTGCTTCTTTTTTATCTACATTTTGCCTCAGGACTTTTCACCTTTTCTTTCTGTACAACTTACTTTCCCTACTTCTGTGTCTGACTAGCTGGAGGCTGCCTGGCTTCCTGCCCCCAGGCAGGTCTACACATCTCTCAGTCTCTCCTTCTCTTTCTCCTCCCCTCCTTCTTCTGTTTGTTTTTCAAGACAGGGTTTCTCTGTAGTTTTGGAGCCTGTCCTGGAACT